>ML978723.1:490557-639437 GCA_010015785.1 Saccharata proteae CBS 121410
CACAACATCACAACATCACAACATCACAACATCACAACATCACAACATCACAACATCACAACATCACAACATCACAACATCACCTCCACTCTCTACAGCCTCCTGCTCTTCCGGCACTGATACAAATAATAAGGCCATGTCAATTGACCTTGTCCTATGAATCATGTTGCACATCCAGACGCCCTAGGTCTGTAATTCAATCACTGCACAAGCCTACATCTACTTCTAGCTTGTTCTATACTCGTGTTTACAAGTTTGCATTTGGCTACCTCTACATCCATACCATCACTACACTCTCTAATGTAGCTACAAAACACCGTCACGAGTGCCACATTGTCTGTCCCATCTGCTTTCGTCCAATGTCTTAATCAGCAGAAAGCTATTCAAGTTCCCGACTTCTTCACTCCGTTTGCTACCGCCCGCGTGACGCAAACACAACAAAGTGCTCTGACGTGCTCATGCTTTTCTGTAATCCACCTGCAAGTCTGCTCTTTTTGGAGTCCCGAATACATAAGCTCCTCCTTCTCCAACCCAGATTGCGGGATCCTACTTCCGGCCCTCGGCTGGCGGCCACGAAACGCCTGCGTAGACGGAAAACATCAGCTCCGAGTCGAACACGAGAATCGCGCCTTGTGGGACAGCGACAAGAACTCACTCCGAGAACTACTTTCGCTCAACCGATCCTCGCATGACGAGTCCATGCCGGCAGTAGTGCGACGCAATTACGAGATGGACGGGTGCAAGAGCTGCAAGCAACGCTTTCCGTACAATGGGCTGGAAAAAGCCAATGATGTGGTCTTCCAAGAAATGCAGTTGCTTCTGATGGGGGTTTGTCTGGAGTGCTTGAGGTTCGGGGGAGACTTGGGAACGTGCCGCACTAGCCATACATCAGAAGGGGACGCGGGGTGGCGGAATCTACCCAGTGGCGATGAAGGCGTCCAGGGGTCAGAATCGCGCGGTATTGATGGCTACGGCCCTGAAGATTGCGCCCTCCCACCTCGACTGACAGTGACAGGAACGGTCAATCGGCCCTCTTGCGTTGCTCAGTAGCAGTACTGTTGCCACTGCATGCGACCTGTTACATCACTAAGTTTCAATGATTACAGCGCCCTGAGCATGTAGAAAGCGAATGTAGTCGCGGACAATGAGCTGGGAAGGGAACTCTGTTGCGCCTTATGATTCGACAGTGCTGAAGTCCTCCAGGTAGACAGCCTTGTGCGAATAATCAGAAGAAGTGCAAGACTTCTTATAGAGCTGTCGCGCAAGCCTAGTCCGTTCAGCTCCGCAGAAGATCTCTTTCTCAAAATTTGGCAGCATGGTCGGCATATGCGGGACCTGCAATATCCGACACAGGTTTCCTCGCGCAGACATGTCGCTTTTCGCAATCCTTTTCGATTTATGGTGCACCGTGTTAATCAGTGACAATTTTCAGGCTCTTCCAGGTTTCTCGGCTGCATCTGTATGTAGGATGAGTGATTCGATACGGCCGTTTGCCAATGATTGGATGTGGGCCACTAAGATGACCTCATCGGTTGGGAAATTCCCTATGTGTTCTCATAATACGACAGGCGAATGACTCAGAGCTATGTCTGCCGCCCACCCAGGACTGACGGCCTATAAGTATCTCACCCCTCCCACCTCTCTCTCCATCTACCCTACCTCTCCCCCCCTCGGACCGTCAACCTCAAAAACCGATCCTCCACCCCAGCCATGGGCGATTCCCTCCCCTCAGAGGAAGCGCTCAGCGCGTTCAGCGATGTCGCTTTCATCCTCCGCGATGGTACTCGCCTCCGTCTCAACATCACACCCCTATTGGAAGCTTCGCCGGTCTTTCGCACCATGTTTGGGCCCCGCTTCAAGGAGGGGCGACAACTTCGCGACGACATCACGGCGCCCCTGGACATCCCTATGCCCGACGAGTCCCCTAGTACGGTACAACTGTGCGTGAGGCTGCTTGAAGACCAGTACTTTCTTCGAACCCTGTCAAGCGACACTCGTCTCGGCCTGGACAAGCGCAGCCCGGGGCAGGCTATCAAGACAAACCCCAGGGTTGGGCCGCTCAGTCTGACAGGCCAAGTTACGGTGTCGGAGGGTATGGAATTGTGGACGTTGAAGAGTGCGGCCAGGTTCGTCGACAAGTACGACATGTCCGCGGCGCCAATCTTCATACGCTTCAGCACCGACTGGCTCAACGCCCTTCTCGATCAAATCATCTATCAGAACGACAAAGACCCGAAACAGGATTACGTGATGCTGCTCGAGACGGCCTACCTCTTCAACAACGCCCCGGCCTTCCAAGCCATCTCCAAGGCCATCATACTGCACACCGAGGGCGCTCTCCCACCGTGCAGCTACATGTCCAGATCGCTGGAGCGGACCTATAGTAAGCTTATTGTCAACGCATTCCTTAACATCACTTTTGTTTTGCGATGATGGTGCGGAAAGATACTACTGACGGATGCAGACGCGATCACAGCACAGAGGAGTGCCATCAAGAACGGACTCATCGCCGGCTTGGCCGGCATCCCTATCTGGGAGGACAATGAGCAGAGGATCAAGAGGCCGCGTTCCGACACAGACTTGGAGGAGTGCAGGCTCAGGTTGGACTTCTTGTACTACATGGCCATTGCGAACGATGCGAAGAAGGGCGACCTCCTACCCGCAGACACGAGCGACATGTCCCTGAAGGATATCGAGCGATATGCGGAGGAAAAACTACTCAAGCCTGAGCCCTGGTACGGCTCGTTGTGCGTTGGATGCACGCGTGAACTGCTGAGTATTGCCTCATGGATCAAGACATGGGTGCGTGTCGAAGCCAGGAGACTCACGATTGTCAAGGGGGTCTGCGTCGACTGCATGCGAGCAGGGCCCGAGGGGCGGAACACGAGCACATGCCGCATCCCGGCGAACCAGCACTTCTAGATAAATCAATCGATCGGAGCTGAAACAGCGCATCCTTTTCTTGTCATCCGCAAATGGTCTCAGATACCTACACGAAGCGAGTCAAAGGGCCTGGTATTCAAATTACTGGAACCATGGCTCCTTAGTGCTCAATAAGGGATACATGTGGTCAATGGATTTTTTCATGACGAGACTATGGACGATTTCCTGACACGCGTCAACAGTGAACCTCAACAGTGAGCGTCAACAGTGAGCGTCAACAGTGAGCGTCAACAGTGAGCGTCAACAGTGAACCTCAACAGTGAACCTCAACAGTGAACCTCAACAGTGAACCTCAACAGTGAACCTCAACAGTGACCCTGAAGAGCATCAGGTAGAAGCAGCCTCTCACTCCTGCCAGTAAGGCTTCCATAGAGTTTTGCGAATTACCCAGCTAAAGCCGCTCTTCTCCACCCCTAAGTGAGAATCCCAATCTCTTCGGTACTAGCGCCTTAGCCATGAAGCCTACACAACGCCGCCAACCCCCTCTTCAAGCCCATGAGTTCCCGAAATCATGATCCTAAGAAACGTCAGTTCCCATACACATCAGAGTACAAAGCACGATGCATCTCACCTTGAAATATTCCGGCCCGTTGGCCTCCCACTCCGACTTCGTCATGAAAGCTTTGGTACTAGAATCCTTCCTCGCCCATGTTGCGGCACCTCGCCAAGCATCCAGCACCGGATCTTTTGCCTTCCTGACTATCAGCTCTGCCTCCGCAGGTAAGAAGGCCCTCAGTTCATTCCTCAATCGCTCCTCAAAGCCTTGGAACATTGTATTACCACCAGTCAGGAATACATCCTTCAATACATCTTTCTGGCGGGGGTGGTCCTTCAGCCGCTCTGTCAAGATACCCGCCGCGATTTCGATGATGCCGGCTTGGTCCAGACCGGCGATTGAAGGCTGGAACACGACCTCCGGTACCCGGATGCGCTCAACGTTGAGGTGGATCTGGTGGGCTTCGCGCTGGCTTTCTGCGTTGTGGGGCCAGGGTCCTCGGGTGAAGGCGTGGAGGAGGCTCTTTGTCCAGTCTGTTTGAGCGTCGCGCGTGCTCTGTTCCGTGAAGTTGGGATCGTGCTTGAGAAGTTGTGCTTCTATATTCTTCAAGTTAGTGTTGAGGTCCTCTTCCTCTTCGTCATCTGAGCCTTCGCCTGTTGCAATCGTGCGGTAGACGCCCCAGTCCGCGTCGTCGGCGCCGAATGTGTCATCATCTCCGCCACCTCGCCGCCTCTTCTTGGTCGGGTTATCCGATGCCAGGTTTGCGATTGACTTCATGCGCATTTGAGCAGCAAGTGATTTGCGGTTTCCGAGGTCAGCCTTCAACCGTTCTCGGTCCTTGATCTTCTGGATGATGGCTGCTCGTGCAACTCGGCGTTCTTCGATCCAGGTCTCCGGGTCTTTCTCGCGGCGTTCGTTGTCGAGTCTCTCTTCTTCTGCAATGCGAGCTTTCTCGCGCTCTTTTTCGACCTTGGCACGCATGCGGGCATCGTGATTGGACTTCATAAGGCGTTGCTGGCGTTTCTGCTTCAGCTGATCCTCGTCGAGCTGATCATCGGGTATCTCTAGTAGCGGGAATGTTGGTGGCTCGTTCTCTTCTTCGATGTCGCCCACGTCCTTGTTACGGGCTTTGCGGACAGACTTGTCCAGTTCCTTGATCCTCTTGTCCAACTGCACCTCATCTTCGAAATCGTCCGACTCCAGCATGCGCTTAGCTTCCTTCTTGGTGGTATCCTGAAGTCGTATTTGGAGCTCCTTGTAGTATGCCAATTCCTGCTCCTTCGCAATCAGCTTCTCCAAACGCATCTTAGCGGCCTGTTCTTGCAATCTTCTACCGCTCTCTTTTCTTTTCTCGGCAGCACGCGCCAATTCTTCTTCAGTCTTCTGGACCACAACCTGCTCGATAAACGGAAATTGAACTACATGATCTCTGTCTTCCAAACCTGTCCAATCAAGGTATTTACTGAGCTCATCCTCATAGTCCTGAGATACGTAGCAATGTTCGCGCACGAGTTCCTCGGCTTGGATGTCGGTGAGTTTTCCGGGAAAGGTAGGGTACTTCAAGCGAAGGAGCTTTTGGAGAAAGTCGGCGCTTTGTAAACGTCCCCAATTCAGCCGCGTCGCCTGCGAAAGCATTGCCTTGCCGTTGGTGACGGGTAGTAGGTGTGTAGAAGTATAAGAAGACGAAACGACGAGGCCGTTGTTACCGCCGTTGTAATGGTAGGAAAATAGGGAGTCGATACCATAGGCGACGGACGGAGCGCCGTATAGTTCGAAGAGAATCTCGCTCATAGCTGAGACGTGAATGATCAGCGTCCATCCGTTCCCGATTTAGGGGGAGGTACATACTTCGCCTTGAGTATCCTAGATTTGCGACAGGTTCCGTCATGACGATAGGTCTGCCGACAGATTTGTCGGAGCCACCCAACCCAAGTTTCGTGAAGACATAGTCCAGAACGCCCTCCATTGCGTCCCAATTGTTTACTATGTTGGTTCCTGGCTCGTATACACCCTTCGCCTGGCCCCGCGCCGTGCCATCTGCGTAGACATCTGTGCCGATAAAGTTGAACGTTGTGTTGAGCTTTCGGTCGCGGTATTTGGCCATCATAGGGACCACCGAGAGACGGGGATTTTCATCGAAGGACCATCCTGCGCGTAGCGAAGAAGACCCTGCAGTATGCACCGTTAGTCTCCAGCGGACTAGGAGCCGATGCGCAGAGGACTACCATTGTCTATCACGATAGCCGTGTCGGCATTGCTGTGGGAGAAGCCATTTGTGTCTGTTTCGCGGTAGCCCTCGAAAGGCGGGTCTCCGACAGACCATATCTTCGCAGGAGACCGCTTGGGCGATGCTCGACCGGCCTGGGAGCTGTTGTTGACCAGAGGCTGAACCATGGCGGATGTTGGAATGCAGAACGCGGTTGCGGTGATGGTGGAAGGCCTTAAGCTGTGAGCATGGTGTGAGATGCGGTCAGGGGGTTGCTAGGTTGAGAATGGGTATCATTGATTGTTCATGTATCTGGGCGGGTATCTTGGGAGGTCTATGTAGCGTTTGCTCGGCGCAGGCGCGAGGGTTGATCGTCAAGAATCCCGTCTCACGTCCCAAGCTCCGAGTCGGCCATCAAAGGCCCGCGCGTCAACAACGCCAAGGACCGTCTATGAAGCAGCAATCATGCAGGATGTTATTCCGTACAGTGCAAAACAAATGCTTTCCTCCAGGGAAGCAAAGAGAGCCTTTGCCAGTCGTCTCTGCATCTCTTTCGCCCTTCAAGAAGCTTCCTTCAGGGCATCAGTAGCTTCTGTAGTATTAGTCTGTTGGGTATCATGTCCTACAATGAATGGAACAAACCTTCAAGATGGAACAAGACGTTAGATTGGTAGTTCTTGAACATCTGGGCGACCAGCTCGACATTCATGTTCTGGATATTGATTTCCTGGCGGGCTTGTTAATGAGCACCCGGCAGAGGGAATCGCAGCAGGCACTACCTGTAGGCTCTTGTTCAGGACCATGACTGCCTCATTGAGCTTCTCCTGGATCGGCGGGTTAATACTACTTCTTATAATGTATCTCGGTTGCAGTGGACCTACGACATTGGTGATGATACGGCCCAACAGGAGGCTTTGCTGATGCTCGTGTGGGCTCTCCTACCACATATTTCAGTACAGACTCTGCCATGTGAACACTCGGGTATTCTAACCATGTTGCAGGTATTATTCGCAGACCTTAGCTCACTTGAGAGGTTGTTTGTGTTTGGTCGGGTTTGTTGTTGATTCTGCGGAGATCAGCCTTGCGAGCAACCAGACGCTATGGCCACATTCATAGGACCGAGAAGACCTCCAACGCCGCCCAGCCTGGGCTGTCCGATACCTTTCAAGCTCCGGCTCCAGAGCTCCCCATCCGCTTCTCTCCCAGACACCCCTCCACTTTCGCCAGAATCATCACGAACCTCCTCTCCCATAGTCACGCCATCGCCATCTCCCAGAATAAGACCGCCCAAGGACATCATCGCCATGGCCCCGATCCAACCTGGCGCCGATGAAGCCAGCCATCAAGCTCTCCTCGACAAGCTCGACATGTACCGCGTCCACAAGCCCTTCCGCAATCCGGGCTGGAACCCAAAGGGCCGACGGAATAAGAATATCAAGCAGATACTCTCCGAAGCCCAGCGCAAAGAAGCCTCGTCGCTGGTCACTCAGAACAATAGCGGAAGCTCTACACCAGCGGTAGCAGCTTCAGCGACTGCCAATGGAGGCGCAGGAACTCCCGCGAATGGCCAGAACCCGAACATCGCACAGGCTGCGCAGAACCTCTCGCAGATGGTACTCGAGAAGAACAGCCGAGCTGCCCAGGCGTCTTCTGGACCTGCTGTCACATATTCCAACATCGAGGCGCCGCCGTCATTGCAGGTCAAACGGAAATATTGCGACATTACAGGACTACCCGCAGCCTATACGGATCCAAAGAGCAGACTGAGGTATCACAATGCGGAGATATTCGGCCTGATCAGGAGCATGGGACAAGGCGCGACAGAGAACTATCTGGCCGCGAGAGGCGCGCATACCGTTCTCAAATGATACACTGCCCGGAGAGACCACAAAGAGATACATCACCGTACATTCCAGGCCCACGAACGGTCACTCAATCGTTTGCAGCACTGCAAGCCTATGCACCTGGCAAGTTCGCAAATATCTATACTACCAAGTACTACCCTCAGGATATGTATGACCCACAAAGTCAAGCCCCTTCCACCCGCCCTGCCCCTCTCGAGGCAGGGTTCAAGAAGGCGCTCCGGCTTAATCGGGATCAACAAAAGTTTTGTTCTTCGCCAATCGACGGGGTACCGAGGTCTCAGGGAGCGAGACCTCAGTTACAGCAGCTCAAAGGCTGCTGTTGCCAAGGCGGTGGATCGTTGCCATCCAATGTCGAATCGTTGGGGCCCGTTGAGGCTTGCTTGGGGACTGGAAGGGTAGGAGCGAGGTTATCACAGTGTCTATACATTCCTCATGCATACGTGAGAGACCTCGATAGACCGAATTAATTAGATCAAAGTCAGCAGTTTGTGGACCGAACATTTCCGATCCCCGAGAAAGACCACTGTAGCTTCGTGATGCAGTAAAACGGGTATGAATGTGTGAATCCGTAGTCCCGACTACCAGAAGGTGATCTTGCATGCCCGTACTCGAGCGCGAGGCTAGGGGACGTCTTTTGCTGCAGGTCGGCGGCTGCTTGCAGATGGGATGTAAGTGTGAGGGTTTCGTCTCGTCAAAAGATTTCGGCGAAGCACGCTCCCGTCCCAAACCCTGGTCGCTGAATGCCAAGACCAACGCGTGCTCCCCCGGGCGTCCTACCTTTAGGCCACTTTACTCTAGACCAACGCAACAACCGCGATTACCACCCATATAAGACTTCAACTTTACCTCTCAGTCTCGTGCGCATAGCTCCAGTACGACCAATTCCACAGCGCATCACCACAAGTCTCCAACACCGCAACAATGCCGTCCTTCTGGCTCAGCGATTCGCAAAGTAGGTTGAGGCCGATTATTGCGCCGTCCAATATACAGTACACCTCTTGCTCCATGGAAAGCTGACATTGGCGCAGAAATAGGCGTAGCCTTCTGCTCTGGGGGTAGGTAAGCCATCGGCCCTCCCATGTCCCATCACTATCCTCCGCGGCGCACAACTCATGGACGAACTCGAACACAGGCGGCTTGTTCCTGCTCGCAGGCGTAATGATGTTTTTTGATAGAGCACTGTGAGTGATCCCTCCACGGAACCAGTCGCAACTTTCCCTCTGCCGGGAACCAGACTAACAAACATCTCAGACTGGCAATGGGCAACGTTCGTAGACCCTCCAACTCCATCACCGCCACACACCAACTGACCACCCACGCCCCACAAACACAGATCCTGTTCATCTGCGGTCTAACCCTCGTCATCGGCCTCCAAAAGACCCTCCTCTTCTTCGCGCGCCGCCAGAAGATCGCCGGAACCGCCTCCTTCGCCGCCGGCATCCTGCTCATCCTTCTGCGCTGGCCCTTGATCGGCTTCTGCGTTGAGCTCTATGGCATATTCGTTCTTTTTGGCGACTTCTTCGCCACGATTGCCGGATTCGTGTACAATGTGCCGGTCGTGGGACCGTATGTGGCTCGGTTCTTGGAGAGAGTGGGGGGCGGAAGGAGAAATGCCGAGTTGCCGGTTTGAAGGATGGGGGAAGTCTAGGGGAGGGGTTTTGTTAAAAGAGAGAGGGAAAGTCAGAGACAGAGGATGCCTTTCTGGGTTGAAGAGGGTGGATCGTGCGTCGAGTTTATGATGGGCGATGTACGACAGTTGGTATGACACGACGATTTGGAGGAACGATCAAGGCATTACATGGCGTTGGGGTGGTTGGAGGCGGGATTCTAGTGTAATATGCATGCCATGCGCATGGAGATTTGAATTATCTTCACAGAAAGAAACTGAATTCAGAAGCGTCTAGATATCAATAATGGGACGATAGAGAAAATTCGCGAATATCTATGTATATTTCGTCTCCTTCAAACTATGCTGCAAAGCTCACGAAGAGAAGAAGCGGGGTACTTTTCAGGGAAACTTGTATCGGATATCCAGAGAGAAAGGCATACTAAAGCTAAAATCGGTGGCCGGGGAAAAGACTCGTCTATTGCGTGAAGTTGATGCCGTTGGCGCCGTTGGTGATGCTCTTGGCGACTTCCCTGCGCTGCCTGACCGCGGCGGCGAGGTTCTCGAGGACTTCCACGGTGGTATCCCAGTCGATGCAGGCGTCGGTAATGGAAACGCCCTTCTTCAGGCCGCTCGGGCCCTCGGCAGGCATCTTCTGGGCGCCCTCGTTGATGTTGGACTCAATCATGACACCAACGATACCGGTCTCGCCCTCGCGGATCTGGTCGGCAATGGTGCCGGCGACGATGGGCTGGTTGCGGTGGTTCTTCTGGGAGTTGCCTGACGCGATTTGTTAGCACCAGGTGAAAACGATAGTTGGAATGCTGAAGCATACCGTGAGAGCAGTCAATCATCATGACCTCCTTCTGGCCCTTAGCCTTCAACGCCGCTCTCGCAGCCTTGACGCTCTCCTTGTCGAAGTTGGTGCCCTTGGTACCGCCGCGCAGAATAACGAAGCAGTGCTCATTGCCGGACGTCCTGGTGATGGCAGCAAGACCTTGCTTTGTCACACCCATGAAGTGGTGCTTCGAAGCCGCCGAGCCGATGGCGTCAACGGCAACGCCCAAGCTGCCGTCGGTTCCGTTCTTGAAGCCAATTGGGAAGGACAGACCGGAAGCCAGTTCGCGGTGCAGCTGTGACTCGGTGGTGCGCGCGCCAATGGCACCAAGAGAGACAAGGTCCGCCAGGAACTGAGGAGAGATGGTGTCCAGCATTTCGCTGGCAATGGGCATGCCCTGGGCAGTCAGATCGCAGAAGAGCTTCCTGCTAACCCTCAAACCCTTGTTGATCTTGTAGCTCTCGTCAAGGTCCGGGTCGTTGATGAGACCCTTCCAGCCAACAGTCGTACGCGGCTTCTCGAGGTAAGCGCGCATGATGATGCACAGGTCCTGGTTGAGCTTGTCGGCGAGCTGCTTCAGGCGCTGGCAGTACTCGACGGCGGTGGCGGGGTCGTGCAGCGAGCAGGGCCCGACCATGACGAGCAGACGGTCATCCTCCTGCGAGATGCACTTGGCAGCCTCGCGGCGGCCGCGGATGACGGTCCTCTGGGAGACATCGGAGATGGGCAGCTCGGCGGCGAGCAGCTGGGGAGGAATCAGAGGGTCGTAGCCGAGGACTGGTATGGTGTGAGTGAAAGCGCTATCACTTGAGCTGGATCAGGTCAGGGCAGCAGCGTACCGCGCACGTCGTCGTTCAGCTCGGCCTTGAGGGTGTCAATCGCGTCGGCCATGGTAGTTGGGTGTGTGTAGGCGGGCGGTGGGTCCGTAGAAAAAAAGTTGCGCGGGGGAGGTCTAGCGGTTGTTGGCGCGACTGGCGGTGCAAGCAATACGAGATAGTTGCAATTTCAGGGGAGCAACTGGAGGAGGACTTTGTGGTGCTGGGTTGACGTGTCCGGGAAGAAAAGTGAGTCAAGCAGTGGGCGAGCGTGAGGGCTTCTTGTGTAATGGGCTGAGTCTGGCCTTCAATTGGTCTGTGAGGATTCGCGGGAGCTAGAGAGGGGAGCACAGCCGATGCTGGATTTTTAGCCGGCGGAAGAGGCATGAGGAATACGGAGGAGCTTAATGGACATTTGATTGCGACATCTCGGAGAGTGATCATGTCTCGAGCTGTCCGGAAGCATCACCGCCGCGGCCTCTGTGGGTGTTGTGGACGACATCGCTGGCAGTCAGAAGGCAGGCCAGTCAGACGGATCTTATCTAATCACCCCGATGATCCTCCGATCTAACGCCATCGTATCTTATCTGATCTCATCTCCCCGCCTTCCTCTTCCAAGGCGGCGCAGTGGCAGCTTCCCGTTTCATCAGAAGGTGGCTGAAGCAAGCAGCTGGCCATCGTCATTTCTCCGCCTCTCCGCCTCTCCGCCTCTCCAGCTAGCACACACACCTCACGCCCCTGGCACCCTGGCACCCTGGCACCCTGAAACCCGTGCTTCGTCTTTCACTGTCTGCAAACCTTCATCCATGTCCACCTCAACCTCCATCTCATTCCTTTCCTATCCACCACTTTCGCCTGCACCACCATGTTTGTCTAGCCGAACCCCATAGACCCCATCCTCTTCTCCCCTCTAGAGATAGACCCCATCCTCTTCTCTCATCCATAGCTCCTTCTTCCTCATACCCACACCCCTCCTCCTCCTCCTCTCTCTCCCACACCATGTTCCAGCTTCCAGACCGCGGCAGCAAACGCCGACACGATGAAGCCGACCTCGGTGCAGCTACTTCACCTTTTGACTGCCGTAAGGTACATCTGGATTTGCGAGCACCCTCTTCACCGATACAGCTGACAGCATCCTCGAAGAAACCCCGCGCAAGCCCACGTGCAATCATGTTCCAACCCAGCGCTTCTTCTTCAACTCCCTTTTCATCCTACCAACTACATCCGGGCTCCCCACTTGGTTTGCTTGGCCTCACGCCGGCACAATCAGATGACTCCAGCAACGAGTCAACCGGACCGCCGTCAGGTGCACTACCGCCCGCAGCAGACATGGTGATGCAAGATTGTCCGGAAGATAACTTCCAGCTCGCGCGCTTCCGGCCGGACCCACCTGCGAATCCTCTCTCACAACCATCCCAACTTGGATCGCCTTTTCATCATGATCCCAGCAATGGACGCCTGCCGACTCCTATCCACAGCAATCTGCAATTCAAGCCAGGCTCTAGAGCCTCTAATCATCTGGACACCATGGAGATGGACGTAGCACGAACATCATATGCCTCCAGCAACAGTAGCAGAACCCACCGGGCGCCATCTCCTATCAACGAGGACGATTCTGGGAGTACGCCCACCGATATTGCTGGCTCCCGTCTTTCGCGCCTGAGCTTTGAGCCTGACGAGAACATGGACTTAGATGGTCCAGATCCTGAGGAGCCCCGTGTGTCACCCAGGACGGGAAGAGCGCGAAGCGGAGCCATCTTGGGAAAGAAGAAGTTCGTCATGGGGTTTCAGCCGAACTGCAAACTATGCCGGGAACGAGTTCCCGGACACAACGCACATTTTCTGCCTCTGTAGCTGGCCTTCATTCATACTGCAATTCAGGAGAGGTAGATTGGTCCTATCATGATACAGGGGTTTTGCGGCGTTCTAGAACATGCTAAAAGACGACAAGTTGGGTTTCCATTGGCGTTCGTTGATACCAATTTGGCCTTTGCGCATCATATAGGGCTGCATCCTGTTATGGAGCATGTTGTTCCGGGACCAGGTTTCGGTTCGCTCTTTCGATAGTAAGGGTCTTTTTCGATCTTGATAAATACATTCATTTATCTCTCAGGTTGACCAAACAGTAACACCCCACAAGACCCAAATCACCACTAAGGAAGTTTCAATCCATATCAAGAGCATCTAAGGGAAGAATATCTAAACGAAGGAGCGGAGAAACTCCCCCAACGCCATGATTGCCATCGCTTGGCCGTATGGCATGCTCGTCCGGGGTATCTCGAAATAATACCGGTAGTTCTTGCCCATTCCAGTACCGAAACTGGTATCCTGGAGATCTCCATCCTTGGTGATTTTCTGCAGGATGGCTTCCACGGCGTTGAGCGCGATGCTTCGATACTTTCTAGGAATATACCGTTTCCGCACTGCTTTCAGAATGCCATACGCGAACCCCGCCGTAGCCGAGGATTCGACATAGCTTCCTTCTTCTTCGGACACGTCGAGCAAAGTCTTCCACAGGCCTTTACTGTTCTGAAGTCGAGCCAGGGCCTGACACTGCGCTTGCAATATGTCGAGCAGGTATCGTCTCAAAGAATCGCCTTCTGGCAGGTCCAAGAGCTCAACGAAATCAGGAATCGCCATCGTCACCCACGCATTGCCTCTTGCCCACCTCGCCTTCGCGAAATTATGACCCAAGCCACCAGGAGCCTCGTCGTCGAACTTCCACCCGTGGTAAAACAACCCAGTTCCCGTGTCGAGCAGAAATTGCATGTGAACCAGAAACTGCCTCTTCGCTTCCTCCACATACTGCGGTCGATCCAGCACTTTTCCGATCTTCGCCAGAGGCATAACCGTCATGATTAGCGTCTCAGTCCAGAGCTGGTTCTTGTTCTCCTCGGCGTATGTGATGTGCTGCATTCCGCCAAAAGGCGTCCGTGGTAGTCCGTGCATGGCCCAATCCGCCCATGATTCCAGCCATGGCAGCCACCTCCTGTCCCTCGTGGCCGGATCTTCGTACAGATACGCGAGGGTCAGGAAGACGGACATGGTGTTGATGTTCTTGGTGGTGCCTTCAGCCAGCCGCACTTCGTACCAGTCGAGCATGATCTGCTTGATCTCGCTCGAATCGGTGAGAAGATAGTATTGATACAGTCCGTACAGGCCCACCCCATGAGTCCAATCCCAGCCGCTGGCCCAGCCTTTGGTGTCGATGACACGCCCGTCAGGAAGTCGAAGCAGGAACTCGCCAGACGGGTCAGTGATGTTGACGAGCTTGTTCTTCAGAAGCAGGATTTTGGAGTGGATGGGCAATGCGTCGAGACCGAGGCTTGCCGGGGGCATTGTAGATAAGTTGGAGCCCGAAGATACCCGTTTCGGATTGGACTGTCGTATCGTCGTCACCGATTGGCTTGCGGGAGGTATCGTCGAAACAACTGACCCCGAGGATGCCCGTTTCGGATTGGACTGATCTCGCATCATTCTTGAATCCACCAGACTGGAAGTCGCGAATCCCGAAGCTCGGGTCCTCTGTATTTATGTTTTGAGATGCGCCCAACACCTGCATCCAACGTCCCGCTTCGTGTGACTTGACGCGCATGACCGCGTACGACCACGGCAGTGTCCAGTTCCGTCTTCCGGACGGTCGATGACGTGCACGTGCAAGACCCGGTCAATATAATCAGGGCTGGACTGCACATCCGAAGCAAGCCAAAATCGCACGTCTGCCTATCATGAAGCAAGCCTTGTCTAATCCGCAAGTCGTGGAAGCAGATCCGTACAGCAGTTGCTAGAATGTAGGAGTGAGTCGGCCTTCTATACCCAGCAGGTCGAAGAAAGTCCGCACAGCGCATGGTTAAGAGATGGAGAAGCGCCCGGTCACGATCAGATTGCCCCGACCTCGGTGAGTTGCTCGTGGTTTACACTCTCCACTTATCGACACCGGAGGAAGTAGACCCCTCCCTGTACGGCATACAAAGATCACGGGCATCTTTTGGGTTTCACGGGGAGCTGAGAGATGATGAGAGAGTCACAGTGCCAGCCTCTGGTAATCTTCCCACTTTGGATGTGAAGATAGATGTTCGATAACTACTGGACTGATCCACCCAAGATGAAGAAATGCGCTAAGCAAGCCGGCACCGCCCTTGAGCGAAGTTCGAAGACCGATATACAAGGCTTCTGCTAGGTTTCAGTAGTGGATTCGAAAACCTAGATCAAGTCTCCAGTCCGTACATGCTTAGAGAAGCGCAACTTACGAATACATTAAAATATTCTTTCATTGCATTGGTTATGAACATCCCCCTTCTGGGTATGCGCTCGTGGAACTCATTAGAAGAAAAGAAAAGGACCAGTATGCCAAAGCCAGCCCGGTATCTCACAACTCCAACCAAACCCAAAGCCTTTTGTAGCTACATGACGGTGCAGCAAGAATTCTGCTTCTTTGCCTGCGTGTAAAACATCTTGCTTTGCGCGCTCAAGCCATCGCTCTTGGCCACCAGGTTGTCAATCTTCTCGCCGCGCTCGAGCACACTCTCAATAGTCTTGTGTAGCACAATCTTGGTCTCGTCAAGCTCGCGCTGGATCTTCATGATGCTATCGGCCTGCTGCGGGTCCTGGTATTTCACAATGTATTCTTTGAGTTCGGGAAACGGGAGGGCGGCGTCCGAAGCCATGAAGGTGGAGCGAGGGTACTTGTTCAGGAATTCGTCGACAACTTTGGATAGCAGTTGGTGGGCTACCAGAGCGGGGTACTCGTGGTCGCTGATAATGATTCCAGCGACGCCTTCAGTGCGACCGTAGGCGTGGAAGGTGTATGCTATGAATGTGTGAGCGTCGATGTCTGATTCAAAGCCAGAAAAAGTAGCTTACATTGCTCCTCAACATCCTGTCTTTGGCCCGGCTTCGTCCGCTCTGCTACGGTCTTGCTGAACAACGTCATGAACTCGCCGACACTAGGGGATATTAGCTACTGGTCCCGCGTGTATGTGAGATCGTGGCGGACCTCGAGCGGGTGAAGCGAGAGTAGCTGCTCAAATCTGACTCGGCGCATAGCTCGACAGCGGGCTTCTGCTCGTTCTTGAGGATCTGGATAAAGCGGCGTTAACAAGGCGCAGTCCGCGGGATATCCAGGGGGTCTTACACCGATGTAGAGAATCTTCATGATGAGCGGACTTTCGTTATAAGGAGGGCGACTTTCCGCAGGGTCTGTAGGGTTCAAGGAATCGTGAAGACTGTAAAGGTGGTTGCGGGCCGGTGATGGTTACCTGAGGTCTGCTTGATGAGTGAAGGCGGTCAGTGGTAATCGCGATAGCCTAGTGTGGCGGGGTGCAGGCATGTCACAGGTAAGCCAAGACCTTGGACTTCGGCCAATATCATCGCCACAGCCTTGACTCAACCTTCACGTCTCAAAGACTGTCGACGAGGAAGTACTCTTCTAGTCCAGGCCGACTCCTGTCTTTCACTCAAAGGGCCTGAAAATCGCCGAACGGCCTCGTAAAGTCCTCAGCACGCTTCACATCGCCAGCATGTCGCCTTCCGTGGACAACGCAGAGTCACAATGGCTGGCCCAGCTCGCAGAAATGCGGGCAGCTATCGCTGACCTGAAGCTGCCCGCGCGCGATGGAAATATTCCCGCGTATGGTGATGACATCGATGTGGACGATGACGATTTGTCTGGGACGGTCAGTGGCGACGACATTTGGGACTTCATTAGCGATGATCCTGGCGATTCCTACAGTAGCGACCAGCTGGATGGCGTGGACCTTTCGCCGGTCGATGGATCCGGTTCATCAGCAGTACTTTATAGCCAGGCCTGGCTCGCGGAAAAATGCGCAGCCGCAGCCCAGCGAGTTTCACCTGCAGGACTGGATGCGGGAGCTATGCAAGAACAGATAATGGCCATGCTTGCTTCAGACTACAATGAAGAAGAACTGCAAATGATGCTCCCAGACCTGATCGGATATTGGGAGCTTGATCTTGTGGCAGATCTCATAAGCCACAGGAAAGAAGTCATTGCCGCAGCCACGGAAGAACAGCACACCAGCGGCGTCCCAGGGAGACTCCTGACGAAACAGGAGAGAGAAGAGGCTTTGAGACGTCAAGATAGAGAGCACAAGACAGCCACCCTCGCAGCTCATGTCAATCGAGGCAGCGAGCAATACCCACATGTCTACAAGTCCAGCGAAGCTGGTAATACTCTAACCGCCAATGGATCAAAGTATGCGCTGCCAGAAGGTAGCGAACGCATAATGCGAGAAAAGTACGAGGAGTTCTCGATTCCGGCCACCAAAGTCGGAACCCTTGGCGCAGGCCGTAAACTGGTTGAGATCAAAGAAATGGATCGGTTATGCCAGGGAACATTCAAAGGCTACAAAAGCCTCAACCGGATGCAGAGTCTGGTATATCCTGTCGCATACAAGACGAGCGAGAATATGCTTATCTGCGCTCCGACTGGTGCTGGTAAAACAGATGCTGCCATGCTGACGATCCTCAACACTGTGGCGAAGAACATTGTACCTAGTCCTTTCGATGAACCCGATGCTACCGATTTCACTGTTATGACAGAAGACTTCAAGATCGTCTATGTTGCTCCCATGAAAGCACTGGCCGCTGAGATTACCGAAAAGCTCGGGAAACGCCTCGCTTGGCTTGGTATTCAGGTCCGGGAGCTGACTGGAGACATGCATCTTACGAAGTCGGAGATCGTACAAACCCAGATCATTGTCACAACTCCTGAGAAATGGGATGTGGTTACCCGGAAGGGCACCGGTGACACCGAGCTCGTTCAGAAAGTCCGCCTCCTGATTATCGACGAGGTCCATATGCTTCATGATGAGCGTGGTGCTGTACTGGAATCCCTTGTGGCACGGACAGAACGACAAGTTGAGAGCACACAGTCTCTAATTCGCATCGTTGGGCTGTCTGCCACGCTTCCAAACTACGTCGACGTGTCAGATTTCCTGAAGGTCAACCGTATGGCCGGACTGTTCTACTTCGATGCCTCATTCAGACCAGTACCCCTGGAACAACACTTCGTGGGCATTAGAGGAAAGCCCGGTACGAAGCAGTCCAGGGATAACCTGGATCAAGTTAGTTTCGAGAAGGTGACGGACATGCTTCGCCTGGGCCATCAAGTGATGGTGTTTGTTCATTCGCGGAAAGACACGTTCAAGACGGCCCGGACTCTTTACGAGAAAGCCATGGAAGAAATATGTACCGATCTGTTCGATCCCAGTGATCATCCCGGTTACGAGAATGCTGTGCGAGACATGGGAAAATCTAGAGGCAAAGAGCTTCGAGAACTGCTACCGAAAGGAATGGGAACCCATCACGCTGGAATGCCCAGGTCTGACCGTAACCTTGTCGAACGGCTTTTCGGCGAAGGCGTCCTGAAGGTGCTGTGCTGCACGGCTACATTGGCATGGGGTGTCAATTTGCCGGCCGCGGCAGTCGTCATCAAGGGAACTCAACACTACAGTGCACAAGAGGGAAAATTCGTTGACGTTGGTATCCTCGATGTCCTGCAAATATTTGGTCGTGCTGGTAGACCCCAATTCCAAGACACCGGTATTGGGTTTATCTGCACAACTCACGATAAACTCCAGCATTATTTGACTGCCGTAACTCAGCAGCAGCCTATCGAGTCAAATTTCTCGAAGAGGATGGTTGATAACCTCAATGCCGAGATCTCATTGGGAACGGTCACATCCGTTCCGGAGGCCGTTACTTGGCTTGGTTACTCATACTTGTTCGTACGAATGCAACGGAACCCGCTCACGTACGGAATCGACTGGTCCGAAATACGCGATGACCCACAGCTCGTCCAGCGACGTCGTAAACTGATCGTCGACGCTGCCCGAGTATTGCAGAAAAGCCAGATGATCATCTTCAATGAAACAACGGAGGAGCTTCGAGCGAAGGACGTCGGTCGCATCGCAAGCCAGTATTATGTGCTTCAGACAAGTATTGAGATCTTCAATCAAAGGATGAAACCGAAAGCTGGTGAAGCCGACATATTAGGGATGATCAGCATGAGCGGAGAGTTCGACAACATTCAAGCTAGGGATACCGAAGAGAAGGAACTTATCCGATTGAAGGATGAAGTTGCGCCTTGCAAGGTCGAAGGAGGTGTTGGCACGCCGCACGGGAAGACCAATCTACTCCTCCAGTCTCATATATCCAGGGCTCGTCTTGAGGATTACACGCTTCAATCAGATACTGCGTACGTGGCTCAGAATGCCACTCGCATCTGCCGAGCACTGTTCATGATCGCTTTGAATAGGAGATGGGGATATCAGTGTTTGGTACTGCTCTCTCTTTGCCAGTCAATCGAAAGACAGATCTGGGCGTTCCAGCATCCGTTCCATCAGTTCGATCTGCCACCAGCGGTGCTTAGGAACCTTGATGATAAGGGCACTGTGTCGTCCATCCCGTCTCTAAGAGACATGGAGCCAGCAGAAATCGGTCAACTCGTTCACAACAACAAGATGGGCAATACCATCAGTAAGCTTCTTGACAACTTTCCCACTCTGAGCGTCGAGGCCGAGATCGCACCACTTAATCGAGACGTTCTTCGCATACGTCTCTACATCACTCCAGAGTTCAGATGGAACGAGCGCCACCATGGTATGTCCGAATCCTACTGGATCTGGGTGGAGAACTCAGAGACTTCCGAGATCTACCATCACGAGTACTTTATCCTTTCCCGCAAAAAGCTGTACGACGACCATGAGCTCAACTTCACCATACCGCTTTCGGATCCGCTACCCTCGCAAATCTACGTTCGGGCAGTCTCTGATCGTTGGCTCGGCGCTGAGACCGTCACGCCCGTTTCTTTCCAACATCTGATCAGGCCAGATACAGAGAGTGTCTACACTGATCTTTTGGATCTTCAACCTCTGCCAGTTTCTGCGCTGAAGAACCCACTTCTCGAAGAAGTATACAGCCAGCGTTTCCAATACTTCAATCCGATGCAGACCCAGATATTCCATTGCTTGTATCACACACCAGCCAATGTTCTATTAGGATCGCCGACAGGAAGTGGAAAGACAGTGGCGGCAGAGCTTGCCATGTGGTGGGCTTTCCGCGAGAATCCGGGCTCGAAAGTCGTCTACATTGCTCCAATGAAGGCCCTCGTCCGCGAGCGAGTACAAGACTGGGGTCGACGTCTCACAGGCCCAATGGGTCTTAAGCTTGTCGAGTTGACTGGTGACAACACCCCTGATACGCGGACTATCCGAGATGCTGATATCATCATCACAACGCCCGAGAAATGGGACGGTATCAGTCGTAGCTGGCAGACTCGTGACTATGTCCGTAAGGTCAGTCTTGTCATCATCGACGAAATCCATCTTCTCGGTGGCGATCGAGGGCCTATTCTGGAGATCATCGTTTCCCGCATGAACTACATCGCCTCTCAGAAGAAGGGCGCGGTTCGATTGTTGGGTATGTCGACTGCGTGCGCTAATGCTACGGACCTTGGCAACTGGCTCGGCGTCAAAGAAGGACTGTTCAACTTCCGTCACTCAGTCAGACCTGTGCCACTAGAGATCTTCATCGATGGGTTTCCCGAGCAAAGGGGCTTTTGCCCGCTCATGCAATCCATGAACAGGCCGACGTTCCTGGCGATCAAGACCCATTCGCCCACTAAGCCAGTCATCGTCTTCGTCGCTTCGCGTCGGCAGACGCGCCTTACCGCAAGAGACTTGATAAACTTCTGCGGCATGGAGGATAACCCGCGACGGTTCGTCAAGATGGATGAGGAAGACTTGGCGCTGAATCTAGCCCGGGTGAAGGATGAAGCCTTGAGGGAGGCCTTGAGCTTTGGGATTGGGCTTCATCATGCCGGTCTGGTCGAGTCGGATCGTCAGCTCTCGGAGGAGCTGTTCGCCAACAACAAGATCCAGATCCTCGTGGCCACCAGTACACTTGCCTGGGGTGTCAACTTGCCAGCTCATCTTGTCGTTGTCAAAGGCACTCAATTCTTTGACGCCAAGATCGAAGGTTACAAGGACATGGACCTGACGGATGTTCTGCAGATGTTGGGTCGTGCTGGACGTCCGCAATTCGACACTTCAGGTATCGCCCGCATCTTCACGCAGGATTCTAAGAAGGCTTTCTACAAACACTTCCTGCACACGGGATTCCCCGTTGAATCGTCTCTGCACAACGTTCTGGACAATCACTTGGGGGCTGAGGTTTCCGCCGAGACTATCGCCACGAAGCAGGACGCCCTCGACTACTTGACGTGGACGTTCTTCTTCAGGCGTCTCCACAAGAATCCATCCTACTATGGCCTCGAGATCTCCGCCGAAGAGCATAACACGATGGCAGCGCAAGCTCTCGCTAACGACTATATGGTGGAGATGGTGGACAAGTCGCTGTCTGAACTCGCCGAATCGAGTTGTATCACAATCCACAACAACGGTGACGTGGACTCTACGCCTCTTGGCAAGATCATGAGTTACTACTATCTGTCTCACAAGACCATCAGACACCTGGTCAACCATGCCAAGCCAAATGCAACTTTCGAAGACGTCCTCTCCTGGATGTCAAGCGCGACCGAGTACGACGAGCTGCCGGTCCGTCATAACGAAGACCTCATCAACGCTGAGCTGTCTAAGAATTTACCTCTGAAAGCGGAGAACTTCGGCTTGCCGATGTGGGATCCGCACGTGAAGGCTTTCTTACTGCTCCAGGCACATTTCTCGCGCATCGACCTACCGATTTCGGATTACGTTGGCGATCAGACATCTGTCCTGGATCAGAGCATCCGTATCATCCAAGCCTCGATCGATGTTCTGACTGAGCTGGGCTACCACTCAAGCTGCAAGATGATGATGACGTTGCTGCAGTGCGTCAAATCGGCGCGTTGGCCAGACGACGGTCCGCTCTCCATCTTCCCCGGGGTGGAAGTCGAGGCGGAGAAGATGAGAATCAAGGAGGCAAGCGCCAAACCGAAGACCCTCGTTGAAGCAGTCACGGCGCCGAGAGGTGCGCTTGAGAACGCGGCGAAGCAGCTGGGCATCAGAGAGCTGCCTCGCTTCACCAGGTCTATTGCCGCACTGCCGAACGTCAAGGTCAACATACAGCACGTCAACGCCGTCGGCATCAGCATGAGTCTTTCCCGGCTCAACGCTGCCAACAGCAAGGATTACCGCATGTTCGCTCCGCGGTACCCGAAGCCGCAGACAGAGGGCTTCTTCGTGGTGGTGACGGATCCGGCACGAGACGAGGTGCTGGCGCTGAAGAGGGTTAGCTGGCCAAGCGTGGAGAAGAGCCATGGCAGGGCGCCGGCGACAAGTAAGCCGATGGCCAAGGTCAACATCAAGCTGCCAGCGAGCTCGGAAGAGAGGAAGGTGGATGTGGCGGTCGTGAGTGATGGGTATATTGACATGGTGTGGAAGGTGGGAGGGATCGAGGTGCCCAGGCCGCCGCAGGTGGTGGACGACGGAAAGAAAAAAGAGCAGGCGTGAATGGATGATGTGAGTGTCGTGGACGATCTGCGCAGGTAGTTATTGGGTGGCATTGCTAGACCGTATTCTATTGTTTCTCGCAGTCCCCAATCACGGGGCAAACACCTTGCTGTCCGCCGTGCTATTGTCTTCACCTAACGTTATTGAGGGCCAGCGCTACGTCGATAAACTGACATGCAAGAAGCGCGAACTACTGCAGGAATGAATTTACACCTCTCACGCAACCAGTGTATTCCAGCCTATCAGATACCTTGCATCGCGCAACCTCGAGTCTGCCGCTCAATTCTCGGGCGTGCCCGTGCTGGGCTGCGTCGCCCCCCACCTCCGCCCTTCGCATCACGGGAACGACGACATGCGCCACGTTGCCAGTCTCTCGCTCGAAAAGCGTTCAGCGCAGCCACGGAGACACAGACAAACACAAAAGGCCGAGACAGCCCGGGCTCCAACGACGACCGAAGCGAACGAACAAAGAAATGAGGCGTTTGCATCGCTGGCCCGTCGTTCGGAGATACAGAGTGCCAGTGCCCCCCGCCCCTCCTCTTAACTTTTACTCCACATCTCGGGTGCCTGACGCTTGCTCGCTCACGGCTTCTTGCCCACCGGCCAGACCATGGAAGACGGGGAGGAGGGGAAGAGGGGGAGAAAGCTTCACATGCAGAGAGAGAGAGAGAGAGAGAGAGAGAGAGAGAGTTGCTGCAAAGGGGTGATGACTCGCATAGTCTCTCTTGCGACAGAGGCATGACGGGGGTACAGCTTTCGGCCAGTTGAAGATGCCGGCGATGAAGATGCCGGCGATGATGACATGCAGCTAGCTGTGTGCACGCCCGAGTACCTCATACAGCACCCGTTCTGCGGGAGGGGCACGCTGGCGGGGGGACGACGGAGAGTGTGTTGGAGTCCATGACTCTGGACGTGGACATGAGTGCAGAGCAGCGGAGACGGATGAGCGCCAGGCCCCTCGGCCCTGACATGACCGACGATGCAGCGCTGCTGGTTTCGGCGCGGAGATTTTTTCTTTTCTTTTCTTTTCTTCTCTTGTGACAGCAGCCCCGCTGGCCACGGACGGTTCTTGATGTCGCGTGTGGTGGACGTGGTCTGGATGGTTGGACGGGCCGTCGGAAGGAGCTGGTCGAACACGTGACCGGACTGGAGCCGGGGTTTAGCCTCGTTTCAGCGAGAAATGCCGAGTCGGCGATTGGCAGGGATGAGGCAGTCGGCAAGGATGAGCGGCTGAAGGGTCCGTGCCCTCTGATTACCTCACTGGACCCTGATTGGCCTCACTTCGGAGCATCCCCAGGCTGGGCACCCACGTACACTGTGTTAATGTTGATTATCCAACAAGCACGACAGGGCAGACAACAGCATCACCGACCGTACCCACACGTCCTCCCAACCTCCCTCCCTCCTCCCTCCTCCCTCCCTCCCATGCTCGGCCTCGTCTTGAGAGCGAGGGAGGGTGCATGAGCCTCACACCGCTCTTCACAGGCCATGGTGCGATCGCGCACGACAAAGCTTAGCGCCGACGACCCAAGTTGCATGCTCCACCTTCCCCAGAGCACCACGCCGACGGATGGGCGCTGGGCAATCATTCCACGTCAATCGTCGACTACAGTATCTGACGGGCAGGCATCGTTGCGAGCATTGCCGACCATATGCGGCGTCTGGGGTTCGACGGGAGCAGCACTGGCACCACTGGCAGCACTGGCACCACCGGAAATGGCACCAGCGGGCAAGGAGTCATCACACATCAGTCAGCAGCATAAGGCTCGAATGCAACGGCGTGGCCCGGTTGGCTGCAGCCAGTCTGTATCGGCGCGCGCTGGCGTTGGATCTGGCGTTGCTGGCCCCGGGGACCCGCGGGCCCCTTGGAGAGGCATATGGATGGAACAGAGGGCACAAGCAACAAGCCGCAGCCTTTTTTTTTTTTGTGCAAGAAAAAATAATTAAAAAATCCACAACGGTCGTGACGATGCGGCCCGCGCGCTGCCAGTCATGGGCTCTGAGAGGAGTCTGCGCCTCCCGCTCCTCGGCCGCGTCCGCTCGGTGACGCTCGGTCTGTAATCCGTGGGTGGCGATGGCGAGGGCGAGGGCGAGGGCGAGGGCGAGGAGCATTGCAGATACTCGGTACAGGTGGTGTCTGGTGTACGTGTCGTATGGCTGGGCTGGGCGGTGCTGATGATGAGTTTGGCTGCCGTCTGTCTGCACTGTCTGCACTGTCTGCACTGTGCACTGCTGGCTCACTCGTCCCTCCCATTGGCTGCCGCCCTTCGACTCACCGCGGCACCCCTGCCCCCTCCATGCACGGGCCCCTGGCTATCCGTCCTCTTTTCTACCAGGCGCCGGCCACTTTTCCTCCCTCACCACCACACCCCCACCAAAAGACGAAGAAGTCGCCCATACAATACCCTCAGAGGCATTTCACATACATCCCATCACTACTTCGTCGCCACAATGCCCCAGGCTGTCGCTGAGCTGTAAATCCCCCACTGGAGGGTCGTCCTCAAGGCGTGCCCTCCAGTCCGGCAGCCCACCGAGAATAACATCGACTCTACGACGACCTGACCCGATTGCCCCACGCACTCACTGCGAGCAGTCGACCCGGCCCCGATCAGACCACACATCGAGGCTCCCGCTTCCTCAGAGTCGCCCCATTCTTGCGCATTGCATCGTTTGACCTCTGCTCAAACACGACGAATCTCGCCGACTCCCCGGAAGCCAGTCAGGCTTTGCGAGTCCAACAGACCACTACAAAAAGTACACTACATCGTCCCAAGACGACTGCCCCGCTATCGATTCGCATTTACTGCCCTCACCTTCCTCCTTTACTCTCCCCCCTTCAGCCTTACGTAACTCCATTCCGACTCGCCCTGCCCTCATCTTACCTCCGCCCCACATCATTACGCGCGCCAAGATCCTCCACCATACCACACCTGAGCTTATCTTAGCATGACTACCATCTACTCTGGAAAATCGACTACTGCCACCATGCAGGACCACAACCCCTCCTTCGGGGCTGGCATCGATGCCTCCCCTCCATCCAATGGCCACTACAAACATCCGAAACAGGCCGAGAACAAGACCGTATCAAGCATTGGCAGCAACAGCGGCGGGGGAAAGTCTACCGGTGGAGGACAAGGATCCGAGGATAGCGAAGCCGACAGTGCTGAAGAAGCGGACGGCGACGAAGATGAGCCGGAAAGGATGGCTGCGTCCCGCGTTTATGGCATGGGCAAGGGCAAGCGGCCCTCTATCCGGGTTGACCAGACTTGCCTGAGCGAAGCCGATGACCATGATGCGGGACCGACATCCGAGCGTTTGTCTGCTCTTGAGTTGGATACGCCCTCCAAGAAACGCAGCTACAGTAACGCAAGCATCAAGTCTGTTCTGCACAGCGAAGCCGGAAGCGATGAGATGCAAAACCTCTCTGAAGACTATCCTAGAAAGAAACTTTCGAGAAAGCTAAGCAATGCGAACGACGGCCTTCTCGCCTACAATGGCTTGCGAAAGCAGAGCATCGGTTCTGAAGAAGGCCTCAAAGAATCGCCCGAACACGCCATCGAAGACTCGGACGATGAAGATGCGTACAAAGCGGTCGACCTCATTCCGGACGACGAAGAAGAGAATGAAGAAGATGTCGCCATGTTGGAGAGGAATTTCTTGAAAGAGGCGTACGAGAGAGCATCCGACAACGACAGCGACGACGAAGGGCCCGACGTGTCGCTCCTCCTTGATGACGCAGGATTCTTCGATGAACTGATGCCCATCCATGGCGGCATGCCGCCACCGTCACCAGTCCCGCAATTCGCAATGTCCGATGACACTTCAATGCCACCAAGCACTTCCACTCGACGAGTCCGTTTCGATGACGAGGTAAAGGAAATGTCAGACCAATCCAGCGATACATCCTCTGAGGATCTCAACAACTTCTTCCCCGATCTATTCCACAAGGAAAGCCAGATCGCGTCAGGCTTCCATCCCAACTCTTTTCTGGACGACGGCGGGCTCTACGAAGGTTCGACTGCTAGCGATAGCGAGATCTCATACTGGGATGTTCAAGAAAGGGGCACCGAATGGCATGACGTTCACACAGAATCCGAGTCTGGCTCTGACTCATCGGATGGTGAAGCCGGATCTAGCGGATACGAAAGTATTATGCCCCCACTTGTTTAGTTTTACCTGTGCATGTGCGCTGACACTACGAAGCCGATGAGGGCGACACTACTGATGAGGAGCTTCCTCCGCCAACAACTATACACATGCCTGCTCGTGTGCATCGTGACTCAACTTCTTCGGAGAGCACTGCAACTGCAACCCCAAAGCCATTCCCGCGGTCCCGGCCCAAGTCTCGTGTCCTTTCGAAATCATCCGGCAAGAGCGCCGCCAAACCGAAAGGTCCCAAGAAAGGGTACTTCACGCTGGATCCAAGACGCGCAGTGGCCGTGCTGGACGTGACTGGAAAGCGCATGTGCCTGATACCAGCACGTGTTCCGGATAAGGACAGCTCGGCTTGGCCAGCCAGCACCGCCAGTAGCACCGCCAATAACAGCCCGAGAAGCTCGTTCCAGATGCTGGAGGGTGGTGACAGTGACTTCAGCGAAAGCAATCAGCCCAGCTTCGCCGATGTCATGCTTAGCGGCATGTTTGGCGTAGCTGGTGGTCTCAACTACCCCGTTGGTCCACCGGAAGCATTCTATCCCTGGGTTGACTTTGATTCCAATGGCAACATGGTCCAGGACGATGACTTCGAAGACGACGAAGGCGACGATGGCGAGGGCGACAGATACGAGGCAATGCTCGACATCAAGGACATCCTGGACTTCGGCAATGACTCGGAAAACAGTGGCGATGATGATACAGACTATCCACCTGCTGCCGCCTCGCCTTCTGCCGCTGAGCCTGGATCAACGCCAGCAAAACAGTCCAACTTTGCTGCGCATCACGAGACAGGCGATAAGCTCCTCGAGCACTTTGACCGTCCTGGTGTGTTGACCTCGTTCCGACGGAATCAGACGAGATATCGTGATCTGGCCCGGCTGCCCGACGACCCCGAACTTCGCGCTTCCACGTCAAGACCCGTACGCACCGGTGGCAGTGCTGATACCATCATCACGCCTTTGCGGAAGAGGAAGTCGAGCACTGCCGCGGGTAGTCCCTTGGCGCCACGTGCTGGCATTCGCAGACCTGGACCGCTCGCTGGCGGCTTTTCTGCACGTCGGCACTGAGCGGAATTGCCGAGGCTCTAATTTCCCAACTCGACAGATGTTGAACGGCTTGTAGGACATCAGCCCTGATGCTCCATTATGCCAACTCACGACTTTCATGACGTTACGGCCCAGAGTGCATTTTTCATCATGATGGTGCTCATCATCGGGAAAAACACTATTCAGTGTTTTTATTTTCCTACACGTTCTTCTCTCTGTTACCGCTTCACTCTAACCTTCGAGACATGGTGGTTTGCGCTTAGGGTCATTAGACGGTTGAGTGGGGTCAGTTTGCATTGCAGTTGGCGAAGAAAATTGGGATGCACGTTCTCTGCCGCTATATCTAAAGCCCTCTAGACGTAATAACCCCTGTCTTTCTCTTTTCTCTTTTCCCTTAATTCTCTCATTGCGAGGCCTTGGTCCCTTTCGTACTCTCTTTCTTCTGTTCTGTTGCTTGCGACTGCTTCTTGAAATCGGAAGGGAGGGGTTCGGGTGCGATACCATGGCGAAAAGCGATGGATTTTCTGCTTGCTCTTGCGCTTCTCGAAGATCTGGTTGCCCGTAGGGTTTGTCGTTCCATGCGTTCTTGTTGAATCTGCACTGGGATTGAGGGTGATGGGCGCCTCGGTGTCCGTTGGGATTGCCTTGCTCTTTCGATCATCCGGTTGGTGTGTAGGATTACTACCAGTATTCTTCCTTTAGTGTTAGCACATACATAGTAACAATGGCATAACTGTTAATGAAGATGGGCGTGTTGCGGTGATCGAGTGTACAGAGACTTAGTGCAAGTGATCCATCAAACCAGCAGAGGTTTAGATTAGAACAAGTCGCTTTTGTTGGACGTGGGGAGGTGGCATAGGTAGTTACAGTAACCCAGCATCTCCTCGGACACGGGCGATGTCATGCGCCGAGGATCCCTGCACCTGCGCTTCCCAATGGACCTCACCTCACCTCAGCTCTTCCCACGGACGACCCAAGGTTCCACAAAGTAGTTCCCGATCCTCCTGCCCACCACGGCCCAAGCATGTCCGTCCTGCGGACTCGGCGCAAACCAAACCTTCTCCTCGCCTTCGACGCGTTCGGAACGCTGTTCGCGCCCAGGGCGCCCGTGTGGCAGCAGTACGCAGAGGTAGCAAGGGGATTCGGCATCGTTGCGGGCGAGGATGCGGTGGCCGGGTCCTTCAAGGACGGTGAGTGGGATTTTTTTTTTTTCCGGGGCCCATGGTTTTGGGTTTTTCTGCTCTTCTTTGGTCGTTCTTGTGGCGCGTTGTTGGAGGCTGTTGCTGCGATTTTGTTTGTTTGTTTTTGCTCCTCACCCTCCACCCAAATGCTTTCCTTTTAGGTTTCTGGTTTCTTCGCGTACGTGGTTGCAGGTTGCATGGGATGGCTGTGGATGCTGAGATGTATACTGCGTCTGAACAGTCTATACGGAGGTGCAGAGGCGATGGCCGAATTATGGAAAAGAGGTTGGCATGGGGCCGACGGCCTGGTGGGGAGAGGTAAGTTCGTCTTGTCATCGCAATTTCAATGCACATTGGTCCACTTCGTTGCTCCTTTCCTAAATCACATGGAGAGACTGTTTGTGCTAAGACAGGCCCGCAGATGATAAGAGAGACATTTCGACCGTTCCTGGCCAAGGATCAAGAAGTGCCCCAGCCCATGATTGATGCCCTCATGCACCGTTTCTCCTCGTCTGAAGGGTACACGCGCTACAAGGACGTCCTGCAAATATTCGAGTTCCTGCGGAAGGTCAAGCGAGGAGTTTCGACCAGCTCGGACGAACACACCTGGCCCTGGCCGTACAAGCGCACTGTTGTGGGCGTGATTACCAATTCCGACCATCGCGTCCCGGAAGTTCTGCGCTCACTCGGTCTCACCGTCGCAGGGAGCAATCACCATCTGGCGAAAGGAGGGGTCGGTAGCGACAGTACGGTTGACGTCGACTTTGTCATCGCGAGCTACGATGTGGGCTTTGTGAAGCCCGATCGCAGGATCTTTGACGCGGCGGTGCAGCTGGTGGAGCCACTGGAGGCTAACGAGTCTGGCGGCGCATTGGTAGAAGACTGTTGGGATAGAGTCTATGTGGGCGACGAGATCGATCGAGATGTGGTCGGCGCTATGAATGCGGGCTGGGACGCCATTCACATCGATCGAACCACGGCCAAAGGAGAGAGAGTGGTCCCGATGGACAGCAATGGGTCAGGCGTTGATGCAGAGCTTCAAACGGAAGAAGACCAGACCTCACAGCCGTTTCGCGTGATACAACACCTGGGAGCATTGAGGAGATTTGGGAGAGAGGACTATGGCAAAACATATCAGACGAGAACGTTCTCGTCCAACGCCAGAGTCACCCGAGTTTCGAGCGAATAGTCTCCAAGTTCACAATTTCTTAGACCCGTAACTCTCCCGTAAGGCTCCGGAAGGGGCTTCTGTGGTGCGCCAATAAAAACGAGTGTAGAGGGGATCTTTTTCTACTACCAGTCCACTGAAGCCTTACGGTGTATAGTAGAGCTAGAGAGCCTTAAGGACCCTGTGGACCTATGGATCCGCTTGGCCTATTAGTGTTTTGAGGGTGCTGGGTGCCAGATTTCTCGAAGTTATGAGAATGGGCATTTCATGCTAGGTGTGGCGTCAGACAGTACCGTACAGCACGCAGCGCTAAGGGACAAAGTGTCGCGCCGTAAAACTCTCTTATACAAGTCAGGTACCCAGGCCATAGCAGCTCATCCGGACTTTCTTCGCAAGTCAAGAATTGCACTGAGCTTCACCTCGTTCTTACCACCCCAGCCGGCTGTTCCGCTCTCGACATCGGGCCGGACGGAGACATACCAGCTCCAAGCACGCTTGTCAAGATCAGTGGGGCTCAGTATTGGAGCCCAGGACTGGAAGAGTAGATCTAGCGCGCCTAGCAGAAGACCGAGATTTCCTTCCTCCTCTGCGACTGCGGAGGCCGCGGCCTGCTTTTTAGGCGTTTTGACTTGGTCCTGTTTCGGTGGATGGGCCGAGCTGAAGGATTTGAGGAGATAGGCGCGGGCGGACTGAGGCGTGTAGATGGGAAGACTGTTGCTACTGGAAGCTGCGTTGTGGGTGGGTTCGTTGGATCGCTTCAGCGCTTCCAGATCGAGTCCCCACAAAGCAGGCTGTTCCTCGCCCCGAGAGGGAGTATCACTTCCTCCGATCGTGTCTTTGAGATCAACGGCATCCTGCTCCTGCTTTTCTGCCTTGACAGCGTCAGCACTCTCAGCATCGGGGCTTTTCCCGTCTTCCACCTTCAATCCGCCATGCGACTTCCATTCGTATCCCCATCGCTTCATGACCCTAATCTCCCTGCCCATCACCTTGACTGCTGGCTGCCCATCACCATACCCTTCCTCTTCCGCCGACTTGCCGCTTTCCAACCCGATTCTCACGGCCTTACTCCTGCTGTTCATGCTCACCACCGCCTGCACCAAGCTCAGCCTACTCGAAAGCGGCTGTTCCGGCATCGTGTACTTGAGCAGCGTGACTGCAAACGCGAGCACCAAAGGCGCTCTGTTCGTCACGAGCACGGCGTCGCGGATCGCTTTCTCATCCGCGCATGTATCCGGAAGCTCGAGCGATGCCTCAAGTGCCTCTGGCGTTTCGGGCTGCTCCGCTTGAGGCTGGCGTCGCGTCCTTTTGCTCGCGGGCGAGGCGCTGTCGGTGGAGACGGAGGATAGTCGCTTCTTGCTGACCCGCCTGGAGGCATTGAGGACGAGCTTGGCGGACTTTTCGGTCGCGAAGATGGCGCGGAGAGAGGGAATGTCGGATTTGGATATCGCTTCTGGGCTGGTCAGATTCGCGGTCTGGAGTCCTTTGACGGCGCCCATGGCCATGGCGAGGGGCATTTTCGCCTCTTGGGTGAGAAAGCGGAGGAGGGTTGGTATCTCGTTTGATGAAGACATTGTGTCTTGTCAGTGATGAGCGCACGGAATGACAATTGGTTGTTCTACGAAGGCGTGCTGGACAGTGTGACGATGGGATGGGATGGGATGACTCGCTAGAACGCGGTCACACGCAGTCTCGTGACCCGGTTTCGCCCGCTGGAGCGACGGCGTCGAAGCTGTCGGGCTAACTATAATGCGCACGACGACCCGGCCCGAGCGTTCTCTCCCAAGCAGCCTGAGAGCTGACCAGCTTCACCTTCCGGCACGCTTCCAAACAACCCATGATGTGATGCGCGCAACAGATTGAACAACAAGACCATCTCCTTTCTTTCCACTACGAAACTTCCGTCATCATGTCCAAAGAGTCAGACATAAAAGAATTTCCAGATATTTCCAACAAGCTCTCTGCGCCAGCAAAGAAGTCCGCATTTGAGCGCCAAAAGGCCGAAGCCGAAGCGAAGCGTCTGAAAGAAGAACGGGAAAACAAGGCCGCTCTCAGCGACTTCATCAAGTCCCTCGAAGGCGATGACGGCGAATCCCAAGGGCAGGACTCAGCTGGAAGATCTGACGGAAATGGCCCTCTACCTGCGACGAGAGCGCTTGGCGGCGCCCCTAAACGCCACTTCGCGAGTTCATCGTTGAACCGGAGCAGCGGTCCTGGAACCTTGGGACCTGGGCAGCCCCCGTCGCGCAAGCGGGCATTTGATGGATCCTTTCCACAGCAAGGGAGCCGCGAGGAGGGTCTCTATAGCTACGATAATTCTACTACCAAGAACGTGGATCCTACGGTTGCTTTCCAGGAGTCGGATGACGAAGATGCATCTTCTACAGCAAAGGCCGCCGAGAGCGCTATTCCAAAACCGACTTTGCAGCTGAGCTCACTTCCGCAAAATACGACCCCAGCCGCCGTCAAAAGCCTTATGCCCAAATACCTCAATGTGGATAAAGTCCAAATCATTACGCCGGCCTCGCCGGAACGTGCTTCATTATCAGCTGTCGTCACAGTGGCAGCGAACACTCCCGCTAGCGAATTGGACAAAGCCGTCAACGAGCTGCAAGGGCGTTATCTGGGTTTTGGATTACATCTATCACTGTCCCGACATCTTACGTCAGCAGCAGTCTGGACCGGGAATCCCGGAGCGTCACTTGTGCCCGGCTCTTCCTCTCTTCCCTTCGGTGCTAAGCCTATCGCAAAAGAGCAAGGTTCGGCTCATCCTCTAAACCGGGCGCCACCACCAGACTCACTCCGCTTCAACGCTCCTTACCACTCAAACTTCGGGGCCGTGCCGGGGAATCCGTCTGTCCAAGTTCCCGTGACTCCGCCGTCGGATATTCGGGAGTTGAGATTGATACATAAGACCGTCGAGGCCCTGCTTGAGAATGGACCAGAATTTGAGGCGCTATTGATGAGTCGGCCAGAAGTTCAATACGAGGAGAAATGGGCTTGGATTTGGGATTCTCGAAGCGTAGGCGGAGTATGGTACAGATGGCGGATTTGGGAAATCCTGTCTGGTATGGAGAACGACAGAAGAGACCGCAATCAACCTGTCGTGCCGGTTCAAGTCTTCGACGGGGGTGTGCCTTGGGCTCCACCTGAGGAAAACCTAAAGTTCGAATTCACGACAAACTTTGATGAGCTGCCATCGGATCCGGATTACACTACAGACGAGGATGAAGACTCCGGGATTGAGGGTAAGAGACGAAGACACAATGCTTCCGGAGCGCCGCCTGAGGCAAGTTTCGGTGTAGAAAAGACTGAAAAGGGATACCTTAATCCACTGCAAAAGGCCGAACTGACCTACCTCCTGGCTCGGCTACCTACTTCAAAGGGCATGCTACAAAGGAAAGACATTGGCCGCGTGACATCCTTTGCGATCAGCCGCGCTGGCCAAGGCGTAAACGAGGTGGTGGACATGATTGTCACGAATATCGAGAAACCTTTCTGTTGGACGAGCGCAAAGCCTCCAGTTGATGAGGATTACGAAGATGATTATGAGTACAGCAAGGAGCAAAAGGAGGAAAGGGAAGATCCATCATCACCCAAGCTGATCGGTCTTTACCTCGTATCCGACATTCTTTCCGCGTCCATCACAAGCGGGCAAAAATCGTGGCGTTACCGCCAAGCTTTCGAAACGGCCTTGAAAGAACGCAAAATCTTCGAAGGGCTCGGGAGACTGGACAGAGATCTCGGCTGGGGACGCATGAAGTCCGAGAAGTGGAAGCGTAGTGTTCACAACGTATTGAGCCTCTGGGACGGCTGGGACTCGTTCACGAGGGAAGCGCAAAAGCATTTCATCGATGTTTTCAATAATCCCCCGTTGACCGACGAGGAGAAAGAGGCACAGAAAAAGGTCGAGGAGGAAGCTAAGAAGGCAGCGAGGACGGCGAAGTGGAAGGCTGTGGATGCGACCAAGGTTAACAGAACCCCAATAGGTGGACTGGATGGTGCAGATGACGGCGATGGTGGGGCCGAGCCGATGGAGGATATTCGCAGCGAGTCGAAAGGAGCAGAGATGGGTGGTGGTGGTGAGCCCAGGGCGCAAGGTGAGGTCGTGCAGTCACAGGCGGAGTCAACCACCACAAATGTCACAGGCCGCACAAGCGATAACCTCCAGCCTGCGGGTGAGACTCAGGCGGCAACGGCACGAAGGCGCAGACCCAAGGCAGCAGACATGTTTGCCGATTCTGATTAGTCGGCAACTGATGGCCTATGTCCTTAAGACTGGCATCTTGTCGCATTAAATCCATGAAATCCCGCAATGGTCCTGGTTTCTCTGCCATGATCCTGGTTTCAATATCATAAGCCATCCTTTGTGTGAGTTGTACAGGTAGCACTCCGCCAGCAATCAAATATGTACGTTGTCACGAGTGCGAGGGGTGAGGGCTGGGCCATTTATAGTCGTGGTTCCGAACTTCAGCCGGCGGCAGGCGGAGCACATGACGGACCTCGAGCTCCCGTCTCGGGCTCTGAACCAAAGGTAGTGAAGCCCACCAGTCCACACGCACCGCCCCGCCTGTGAGAACGCACCGTCCTTTTACTACTTCTCGCCCACTTCTCCTACCTCCGCTCACTGTGCAGTCTCACATGGCATCTTCTGCCAGAACAATTCGCAACTGAGCGGGCGCGCCGCCCAATCCAACATGGCGCAAACGTCGCCGGAGACCGTCGACCGCCTGTTCAATGAGCTCAAGTCGAGGTACGGCACTTTCTCTTCCACGCGTCTGTATATACTGATCAAGCTGCAGAAATGACACCGTACGCCACAAAGCCGCGGAAACCCTTCGCCAAAACCTAGATGCCGCGCATCGAGGTTAGTTACTCGCCGTCAAGCTTCTGCATACTCCAAATACTGACAGCGTGACTACAGAACTGCCCCCCGGCCAGTTCCTGAACTATTATGACCGCGTTTGCAATCGTATCAACGTCCTCATCGTCCAAGGGAGCGAAACCCACGAACGTCTTGGCGGCATCCAAGCTCTCTATGCCTTGATCGACTTCCGAGGCGACGACGCCGGCCAGAAGACCACACGGTTCGCGAGCTACCTGCGTTCGATTTCACAAGGCAGCGACAATGCCGCGATTGACGCCGCTTCACGCGCGCTTGGAAAGTTGGCGAAGCCGGGCGGTACCCTTACCGCGGAGCTCGTAGAGGCGGAGGTGAAGAGCGCGCTGGAATGGCTCCAAATGGACCGACAAGAGAACCGGCGTTTTGCTGCGGTGTCAAACTTGAGGGAGCTTGCCAGAAATTCGCCTACTTTAATGTACGCATGGGTACCTCAAATCTTCGAGGTCATCTGGCTGGCCGTGCGAGACCCCAAGATTCGGATACGGCAAGCTGCCGCGGAAGCCATCAGCGCGTGTCTGGAGATAATTGCCACTCGAGACGCCAGTATGCGTTTGCACTGGTTTTCCACAGTGTACGACGAGATCGACAAGGGGTTCACTATCCATACCGTGGAGTCCATACACGGGTCTCTCCTGACTCTAAGGGAGCTTCTGAAGAGGAGTGCGATGTTCATGCAGGGTGGCAGATACAAGGACGCCTGCGACAATGTTCTGAAAGAGAGGGACAACCGCGAAATCCTCATCAGACAAGAGGTCATCGCCACGATTCCCCAGCTCGCATCGTATTCTCCGAACGAATTCTCCAAGAACTACTTGCATGTGTGCATGCTGCACCTGCAGGGTCTCCTGAAGGACGAGAGTAAAGATCGGAGCGCCGCTTTCTTCGTCGTAGGCAAAATTGCAAGCGCAGTCGGAAGCCACTTTGCGAAGTACCTTGATGGAACACTCAACTTCATCAAAGCGACGCTAGCTCGCAGGTCACGCTACAGAGCCTTGGAAGAACCCGCAATCTTCCAATGCCTCAGCATGTTAGCGCTTGCCGTAGGTCAAGTCTTGAGCAAGCACGTGGATTCCTTGCTTGATCCCATATTCTCATGCGGCCTCAGCGACACCCTCACGCAATGCTTGGTCGACATGGCGCACTACGTCCCATCCAGCAAGCCGGCAATTCAGGACCGTCTCCTGGATCTTCTCAGTCAAGTATTGTGCGGCCGGCCATTCGTTCCACTCGGTAGTCCCCATCACAACCTTGCTCCCCCACAAATCTGGACGCGCGATCACAAGGACCCGCAAATCATCCGACAGAAGGAGGCCGAGATTGCCTTAGCCCTTCATACGCTCGGAAGCTTCGAATTCGAAGGCCACAATCTCAATGAGTTCATCCGCGATGTGGCTGTAAAGTATGTCGAGGCTGACAACGGGGAGGTTCGCAAAGCTGCGGCTCTCACCAGCTGTCAAATCTTCGTGCTAGACCCAATCGTTTCTCAGACCAGTCAGCATGCTATACAAGTCGTCGGCGACGTTATCGAGAAGTTGCTCACTGTCGGAATCGCAGACGTTGATCCCGAGATTCGTCGCATAGTCCTGCGCTCTCTTCAGCCAGCTTTCGACAAGCATCTCGGCAAAGCAGAGAACGTCAGAAGTCTGTTTTTGGCCCTCAACGACGAGGTCTTCGAAATCCGAGAGGCGGCAATGAGTATCATCGGTCGTCTCACATCTGTGAACCCTGCTTACGTCTTTCCCTCTTTGCGTAAGGTTCTCGTACAACTCCTTACGGAGATCGAGTACTCCAATAGTCCCAGGGACAAAGAAGAAAGCGCAAGACTGATCAGTAACCTGGTCGGAGCATCATCGAAATTGATCAAACCATACGTCGACCCGATAGTAACGGTAATGCTGCCAAAGGCCAGGGACCCGAACTCCGAAGTTGCGTCGGCTACGTTGAAAGCCATTGGCGATCTTGCAAGTGTTGGTGGCGAAGACATGCAGCGCTACATACCTGATCTCATGAGCATCATAATCGAGAATCTCCAGGATCTCAGTTCGGAGTCGAAGCGCATGGCAGCTCTACGAACGCTATCACAACTGGCAGTCAACTCCGGTTATGTCATTGATCCGTACAAGGAACATTCAGAGCTCCTCACGATCCTTATCAACATCGTCCGAACGGAACCGGCGAATATCTTGCGCAGAGAAACCGTCAAACTCATGGGTGTGCTCGGTGCCCTTGATCCGGATGACTACCAGAAAATCGTGGAGAAATCTCCGGAGAGCAACCTGATGGCCGAAGCTCAGGCGGTAACCGACGTCTCTTTGATTATGAGTGGAATAACTCCATCAAACGAGGAGTATTATCCCACTGTCGTCATCAATACCTTGATGGGTTTGCTGAAAGATTCTTCTCTTGCCCAATATCACTCTGCCGTTGTAGACGCCGTAATGAACATCTACGCAACAATGGGGCTGAAATGTGTCCCATATCTCTCTCAAGTCGTACCGGGCTTTCTGGCAGTCATTCGAGGAGCGCCTTCCGGTCGTGTTGAAGGGTACTTCAATCAGTTGAGCCAACTCGTTCGGATTGTTCGGCAACATATACGACCTTTCTTGCCCAGTATCTTGGAGGCTATACAGGATTTCTGGGGCGGCGGTATCCAACTCCAAACCACTATCCTCTCACTGATCGAGGCCATTGCCCGCTCGCTAGAAGGCGAATTCAAAATCTACCTGGCAAACGTTCTGCCATTAATGCTGGGAGTTCTGGACCAAGACAACTCGGTCAAGCGCTTACCATCTGAACGGGTACTGCATGCTTTCCTTATCTTCGGCTCCAGTGCAGAGGAGTACATGCACCTAATCATCCCGGTCATCGTCAGGATGTTTGATAAACCAGGACAGCCACACGGTATCCGTAAAGCGGCGATCGAAACTCTTGGTCGCTTATCCCGCCAGGTCAACATTTCCGAGTTTGCTGCCATGATCATTCATCCACTCGGAAGAGTTCTCAGCGGTAGTGACGCAACTCTCAAGCAGACTGCCCTGGACACTATCTCCGCGCTGATTTTCCAACTCGGTCCTGACTACGTGCACTTCATCCCATCGATCAACAAGATATTGGTTGCGCACAAGGTTCCTCATTCGAACTATTCTTTGATCGTTACCAAACTACAGAGAGGAGAGCCGTTGCCTCAGGACCTCAGCCCCGACGAGAGATACGGCGATGACGATGAAGAGGCGAATGCGGCCGAAATTTCTACAAAGAAGTTGGCTGTCAACCAGGTACATCTCAAGGGGGCTTTCGACGCCACCCAGAAGACGACACGAGAAGATTGGGTCGAGTGGATGAGGCGATTCAGTGTGGAGCTCCTTCGCGAATCACCTCAACAGGCCCTCCGTGCTTGTACGCCACTGGCGAGCGTGTACAACCCCATTGCCAAGAGTCTTTTCAACTCCGCCTTCGTTTCCTGCTGGACAGAATTGTATGATCAGTACCAGGAGGATCTCGTGCGCGCGATCGAAACTGCACTAGCATCCCCAAACATTCCTCCGGAAATACTCCAAATCCTTCTCAACCTCGCAGAGTTCATGGAACACGACGACAAAGCGCTACCCATCGATGTCCGTACTTTGGGCATGTATGCGGCCAAATGCCATGCGTACGCCAAGGCATTGCACTACAAAGAGCTTGAGTTCAACGCCGAGCAGAATGCCAGAGCAGTCGAAGCCTTGATTAGCATCAACAACCAATTGCAGCAAACGGACGCAGCATTTGGTATACTTCGAAAAGCGCAGAATTACCAAGACGTTGAACTGAAAGAAACTTGGTTCGAGAAGCTGGAGAAATGGGAGGAAGCACTCAAATCCTACCAGCGACGTGAGAGGGATGAGCCGGATTCCTTTGAGATCACGATGGGAAAGATGAAGTGTCTCCATGCTCTCGGAGAATGGGACGTTCTGTCGACCCTGGCCCAAGACAAGTGGGTTCACGCGTCCCAAGAATGTCGCCGGACTATCGCGCCCTTGGCTGCGGCAGCTGCTTGGGGTCTTGGCCAATGGGAGCTGATGGACAACTACCTCTCGGTCATGAAGTCCTCGTCACCCGACTGGGCATTCTTCGGGGCCATCCTTGCAGTTCACCGAAATCAATTCGCTGAAGCACAGAACCACATTGAGAAAGCCCGTGACGGTCTCGATACCCAGTTGAGCGCCGTTCTTGGTGAATCGTACCAGCGAGCGTACCTTCCTCTGGTGCGCGTTCAGATGCTTGCTGAACTGGAGGAGATCATTGCCTACAAACAGAACAACAACAACCCCGAGAAGCAAATGAGCATGAGGCACACCTGGACTAAGCGCCTTCGAGGCTGTCAGCCAAACCCAGATGTTTGGCAGAGAATGCTGAAGGTCCGCGCCTTGGTCATCTCTCCCAGAGACAACATGCAGATGTGGATCAAATACACGAACCTGTGCCGTAAGAACCAGCGAGTTGGCCTTGCAGAAAAATCGCTGCGGTCTCTTTTGGGCGGAACTCACGAAGACATCTTCACTCATGTGCGCAATCATTCGCAGGAGATACCAGCAGAGATATCCTATGCCGTTTTCAAGTTCATGTGGTCATCGGATCGAAATGAGGAAGCGCTCGACCTTCTCAAGAGCTTCACCTCCAAAGCTGCGGATGATCTGCAGATCAGGGCCAGGGAAGTATCAGTCAATACGACAAGCACGGCCGCCCATGTTTCTAATGGAATTAACGGTGTGAATGGCATCAACGGCATCAACGGTTCCAACCTGCTGAACGGCGCCGGTCATGTACAGACCAACAACGTCGAGATACTCGAGCGCCAGAAGCTTCTCGCGAAGTGTTGCCTCAAGCAGGGAGAGTGGCAGACTTATCTGAACCACGGAGATTGGAACAATGAGCACGTCCAGGAGATCCTGGATTCGTATGATGCGGCGACCCGCTACAACCAGAACTGGTACAAGGCTTGGCACGCCTGGGCTCTGGCCAACTTCGAAGTCATCAATGCAATCACGCCACAGTCCGACCGCCGTACAAGTGAGGTACCTGCGCGCGTGGTTCACGATCACGTTGTGCCCGCTATCCACGGTTTCTTCAAGTCGATTTCCTTGTCCTCGACCAGCTCGCTGCAAGATACCCTTCGACTTCTTACCTTGTGGTTCGCCCACGGCGGTCATCTGGAAGTCAATACCGCTGTTACGGAAGGCATTGGCACAGTCAGCGTGGACACGTGGCTGGAAGTCATCCCACAACTGCTTGCGCGCATAAACCAACCCAATGTCAGGGTCCGCCAATCCATACACCATCTGCTCTCGGAGGTCGGCAAGGCTCATCCACAGGCACTCGTGTTCCCGCTCACGGTGTCGATGAAGTCGGACGTCTCTCGTCGTTCTCGGTCGGCAACGACGCTCATGGATACAATGCGTCAGCACTCTCCAAAGCTCGTAGATCAAGCAGATCTTGTCAGCCACGAACTCATTCGCATTGCTGTCCTTTGGCACGAGCAGTGGCATGAGGGCTTGGAAGAGGCTTCAAGGCTCTACTTCGGCGACCGCAACATTGAGGGTATGTTCGCCACGTTGGCTCCGCTCCATGCGATGTTGGACAAGGGCCCGGAGACCCTCCGAGAAATCTCCTTCATCCAGTCGTTCGGCCGAGAGCTGCAAGAAGCTCGCGACTGGTGCACGACATTCAAGAATTCAGGAGAGGAAGGAGATCTTAACCAGGCTTGGGATCTCTACTACCAGGTTTTCCGGAAGATCGCCAGGCAATTACCCTCGTTGATGACCTTGGAATTGCAGTACGTGTCTCCGAAGCTGAAGTCCGTGTACGATCTGGACCTTGCAGTACCTGGAACCTACCAGAGCGGAAAGCCAATCATACGTATCTTGTCATTTGATCCTGTTTCGACGGTCATCCAGTCCAAGCAACGGCCGCGGAAGCTCGTGCTCAAGGGAAGTGATGGCGTTAACTACATGTATGCTCTCAAGGGCCATGAAGATATTCGGCAAGACGAGCGGGTCATGCAGCTTTTCGGTCTGGTCAACACTCTTCTCGAAAACGATGCAGAGAGCCGCAAGCGTCATCTCAACATCCAGCGCTACCCGGCCATCCCGCTGTCGACGCAATCTGGTCTTCTCGGATGGGTACCGAACAGCGATACGCTTCATGTGCTCATCCGGGAGTACCGCGAAAGCCGCAAAATCTTACTCAACATTGAGCATCGTATCATGTTGCAGATGGCTCCCGACTACGACTGCTTGACGCTGATGCAGAAGGTAGAGGTCTTTGGGTATGCCCTGGACAACACGACAGGTCAAGATCTGTACCGAGTCCTGTGGCTCAAGAGCAAGAGTTCTGAGGCCTGGCTTGACAGGCGTACGAACTACACCAGATCGCTTGCCGTCATGTCCATGGTTGGATACATTCTGGGTCTGGGTGATCGCCACCCGTCTAACCTTATGCTTGACAAGGTTACTGGCAAGATCATCCACATTGATTTCGGAGATTGCTTCGAGGTTGCGATGCATCGCGAGAAGTACCCCGAGCGTGTGCCTTTCCGTTTGACGAGAATGTTGACGTACGCCATGGAAGTGAGCAACATCGAGGGTAGCTACCGGACCACTTGCGAACATGTCATGAGGGTGCTGCGTAGCAACAAGGAGTCGGTCATGGCCGTGCTTGAAGCTGTAAGTTATAGGACTAACACAAATAGCGCGCTGTTGCTGACGAAGAAAACTAGTTCATCCACGACCCCCTCCTTAACTGGCGGCTTGGCAACCGCGAGTCACCGCCTGAGCCGTCGTTTGTATCCGAGCGCCGCCAATCCATCATGGGCGACATGACAGGGCAGACTGCGGAGCGGCCAGAGAACTCATACCGCCCTCGTCACCGTTCCAGTGCGGCGCCACCGGGCGATCCAGAAGCAAGGGAGGAGCAGAACGCGCGCGCCATCCAGGTGCTTAGCAGAGTCAAGCAGAAGCTCACGGGGCGAGACTTCAAGCCCCACGAGGAGCTGAATGTCAACAACCAAGTCGACAGACTGATCAAGGAGGCGACGAATCTGGAGAACCTGTGCCAGCATTACATTGGCTGGTGCAGTTTCTGGTAGAGACTGGGGACATGATTTCCAGATGGCTGAGGGGTAGTATTGTTATCTTTTGCTTCAGCGACGGCGTGTTGGCGATTAGGGCGAGCTATGATTTCGAGGCACACGTGTTTGCTTCTTTGCTAGGTTGGAGTTTCGGGTGGCACGGAGGGTGCTAATGGGAGTCGTGCATATGGCTGGTGTTGAAGGTGCCGTTTAGCTGTGCGTATGGGTGTGGTGACTTGCGGTTCTCGTCCCATCGGATGATGTACGAGAGTACTGTAGTTGCTGTATGAGGTTGAAATTGTTCGCAGACGAGATGCTCTATCTTCCAACGCCTAGACTCTTCTGCAGCAACACACTAAGTTACTGGTGGAGGTGTCGGAAGCGGCAGGCCAAGATGTTGCTGCAGGAGAAGGGTGGTGCAGTGACGAACTCGTGTTAACGTGTCGTAGGCCAGGACTAACGCAGCCTTGATCGTCATTGGATAGGTCTGGCCCTCGGAGCGGGAGTGCTGGGCGCCAAGAGGTGGAAAGTGGTGGAGCAGATGGTGGCAAGGCGGGCCTGACGCTGTTGTCGAGATGACAGTGTGTGGCTGCTTGCGATCTTCCCAAGGGTTTTGGCCGGAGGGTTTGGCTGCCGCTACCCGATATCCGATACCCTTGCACGCGACAGTTGACGATTGCGCTCGATCGTCACCAATGCCTCCACTGCCCGCCAGCCTCCACACGTCCGAGTGTGCCGCCATATCCTTCCACCGCCGACACCACCACTACATAGCCGACTCTGTCCCGCCTTGACACAATCGTCTCCGCACGGGACTCTACAGTACTATCGTTCATCAGGCCTACCGTAACTACAGGAAAGAGCCATTGGCCTAGACGCCGACATGCCACACCCCAGCGAATCCCCGTTCGCGGCCGACGACGACATATCCCACGACTTCGACGTCGAGCAACACGCCGAGACCATTGACCCCAAGCCGCATCACGATTCCACACCCAAATCCTCGTCCTCATCCTCGTCCTCCGCGGCCTCGACCACCTCGCGCTCTTCTACGTCTACAGCCACCTCGGAGCATAATTCCATGACCGGCACTGGCCCTGGCGGCGGCAGCAGGCGCTCATGGCGGCTTGAAGAGCAGGAGACGAACGAAATGCCTGCGCCCTCATCCCCGGGCGAGGATATCGCTCGGATGGAGAGCAAAGAGACAGAAGGGCGTTTGGAGCGGGCGACGCACAGGGACGTGGTAAGGTTGGCGTTGAAGGAGCGGATCAGGCATTTTACGTGGACATGGTTTACGATGACCATGGCGACGGGCGGGATTGCCAACGTGCTGCATACGGGTGCGTGGATCTCTTTTCTCGTCTTGGGCAGGTTGAGGTTGTCGTATGTGGTAAAGTTCGTGGTTGGCTTGGTGGTGGAGAAGTGGTCTGTCATGTGCATTCCACGTGTAATACTGTCGTCTTCTTTGACCGGGTCCCCGGGAAGTTGTCGTGTAACCGTCCTTCAATTGGTTCAAGTTGTGAAGTTACTCCTATTCACGGGTGTGCTAACGTGCCATCGCAAATATAGTACCCTGGCAATTCAATGGTCTATACGCCATTGGCTGCATCTTCTTCATCTTGAATATGGTCCTCTTCTTGTTCAACATCATCATGATTAGTCTTCGCTTCTACATTTATCCCTCAACCTTCCGGGCCAGTTTTCTGCACCCAACGGAATCGTTGTTCATTCCCGCGGCCATAATCAGTTTTGGAACTATTCTGCTCAACATCTCCCAGTATGGCGTTAATTCGACAGGGCAGTGGCTGAACACTGGCATGGTTGTGCTGTACTGGATTTATTGCGCGCTCGCAATCTTGCTGAGCATTGGCATTTTTCTTGTCATGTGAGCAACGTCTTGCATTTTGATATCACGAGGTCATCTTGCTAACTATTGCTGCAGGTGGTCTACTCAGACGTTCACAATCTCGCAAATGACGCCTGTATGGATCTTCCCCGCCTACCCGCTGCTCATAGTTGGCCCCCACGCCGGCAACTTGGCCACCAAAGTGTCGGACTCGCAAGCCCTCGACATCATCGTCGGTGGTGTCGTCCTACAAGGCATCGGCTTCATGGTCTCCCTCATGATATACTCTGCCTTCTTGTACCGTCTGATGACGCAAAAGCTTCCCAAAGAGTCCCTCCGACCCGGCATGTTCATCAGTGTCGGTCCTTCCGGCTTCACCATCTCCGGAATCATCAACATGGGCCAAGCCTTGATCAAAGTGATTCCCGACGACTTCATGGGCGAAGGTAACGGGCCGCTTGCGGGACAGGTGTCCCGCATCCTCGCCAACTGGGCCGGCATCTGGCTGTGGGGTCTGGCTTTCTGGTTCTTCTTCGTCAGCGTAGGCGCGCACATGAGCTGTGTTGCGCACGGCAAGATGGACTTCGCCATGACGTGGTACAGCTTCATCTTCCCGAACACGGCGCTCACAACGGCGACGTTTGCGGTTGCCACCGCGCTCAACGACAACCGCAGCATCAACATCGTTGGCTGCGTTCTTACCGTCGCCCTCATCATCACCTGGTTCTTCGTCTTCGGCATGATGCTCAGAGCCGTCATCCTCAAGCAGATCCTCTGGCCCCAGAAACAGGAGGACAGGGAGGAAGGTGGTTGGAAGGAGCTCGCCATCCATGCTCAGCAAAGGGACTCGAGAAGGCCGCCGCAGTTGGCGACGGCGGGCCAGCTGCATGAGGAGCCGGAACACGAGACTGTTGGGAAAAGAAGGGCGGCTAGTAATGCGGTTAGGAGAGTCGTTAGGGATCGAGTGAAGGATATCAGGGTCTTGACTGATTCGTCCACTATCTGATCGCGGAAAAAGCTGGAGTTCTGTTTCGAGGTCGTAAGTTCATCGTGGGTCGTGCGTTTCATTTCTCCTGTCTTTGGTTCTCCCGGTGTTTGTTTCAATGATACCACGATCCGCGAGACGCATTTTTACTTTAATCTTTCCCCTTGATAATTTGAGAGCTTCTAGACAAAAGTACGTGTCTGTTGTCACTGACTCGCGCTGGTGTAAGCTGAGGCATCTCCGTATACGCGAGTGCGTTGTGAGTCAGTGGGACCTCCATGACTGTGACCCGCTCAATGCGAGAACGCAGCACTAGCAAACTCTATCGATATTTCCGCATCCATCACCTTTTCCTGTAATCTCCAACTCACATTCTCTTGCTGCTTGCTGGGAGGTCCGGATTGAGTTCGGGATCCTCGAGCGCTTCGCGCAGCGCCTGCTGAGGATCCCAATCGGGCACCTTCCAGCGAGTGATACCGTTCTCGTCCTCTAATTCCCTAGCATGGCCTTTGGCCTTCTCAATGGCTTCCTCCAGCCAATAACTCCATACACGTGTCCTCGGTGCCGCATCTCCCCTTGCAACCCACTGGATCGCTTGTGTTAGCACAATGACCTTCCATAGCGCCTGCGTAAAGCTGTCATTGTCGGCGTCTTCGTCATCCTCGAAGCCCTCCTCTTCGACGTGGAAGACAGCACTGGTCCAGTGGATGCGCGGTGGCAGGGCGCTAACCACACCGTAGCTGAGGATCAGGATCGCGTAGGTTGCAACGAAGGCGAGCTGAAGGATGGCTGTGGCATTGGCGATCAGGATGGAGCCGAGGAAGAGATGGGCCATGGCCAGAACGGTGGTGAGACGGAATAGGTGCCTGTTCCTGATGTTGTAAAAGATGGTGTCGGGACCGAAGAAGAGCTGCTCGGCAACCATTTGGCTGCACTTGACTGGAGAAATCGGGATGGATCAGTCCATGACTGACTTTTCCTGCGCCAATTGCGGGAGAACCAACCGACCGTAAAGCTTCCATTGGGCCATCTAACCACAACATCCCCCTTCAGCACGTTTAGCTCGCTCGGCCGAGGATCCAGAGGTATCTTGCCATGATACGCGATTCCTCCCAAGGTTGATGCCAGAGAAACCAATACCACGGCGATGAGAGCATACCCGTCCCTGTACACCGCGGCAAGAGCGATCAGGCCGAGGGCCAGAAGAAATCCGAACAACGCCAGCAATGCCAGAGGCCCTGTTGTCTTTATGGCTGTTGCAGACTCCCTGAAGTCCCTTCGAATCCTGATGCAACGGACCTCAAACGTCTTGGGGGCACCACTTTCCCGTCGACACATGATCAGCCATTTTCACTTCAATACATGGAGCTAACTATGTACCACTTACCCGATAATCACATGAGCCAAATGGCCAATGTAGTCACGATCAAAGCCTGACCATACACCCGTAGCTCTGGCAATGCTCGGCGCAAGCACGCGAGGCCGTTGCGGTTTGAGCAAATGCTGAGCGCCGGGTAGCATGCGCGGGACAAAGCTGAGCTTTGACATGGTGAGGATCTGCTGCTCGTCTTCGCCGACGCCGACGACGCTCAGCATGGGGGCCAAGACGGCCGCGACGCGCAGACTGAGATGAGCGACATCGCTGTTGAAAGCGAAGAACATGATTTAGAAAATACGGATTCCTGCGATGAAAACACTTGACGAAGACTGACGACGTCCAAGTATCCTGACACTGCCCGTCGCAGAGTAGTGGTTAAGACGAAGAGGTTCGCGGATGCCTCTGACACGATGGCGGTGGGCGTGATCCTCATCGAAGCTCCACTGGTGTTGGATGGACGCGAATTGGACCACTGGCTGGCTCCTGCTGGGTTCTGCGACTGAACAGTGCTTGCAACGGCTGTTGATTCTCACACCGCTTGGTCCGTTTCCTTGTATAGAGATGTCGAGTGGCAGATCCTGTTGGCAGGCGAAGCCCTGATGCCTGACAAGTAACTCATTCAAGTCTTCCCGACTTCCTTGAACCGAGGAAGGGAATGGTTTCTTCCCATTCTGAGACTTCTTTAGAATCCACATTATCGCTCTCTTGTTTGCCAGACATTCAGAATGTCGTCCTGGTTTGGAGCTTCGAGCAACGATACCATAAGTTGGGAGTCTGAGCCAAAAGTCAGAGGCACCTGGACCATAATCTCAACCTGTATCGTCACTATTGGTCTCTGCGTATCCAAAGCCATACACCTGAATATCCCCGACTACAAAGGTGCTGCGCAACAGAAATGGTTGCAGCTATCATGGATGCTATTGGGTCTGTTAGCCCCGGAAATGGTATTTGATCCTCTTGTTTTGATCGCCTTCTTGTCTTTCCCGGCACCAACAGACGATGCAGTGCTGACCTGCCTTCTCAGGTGGCATGGACAGCGTGGCGGCAGAAGAGAGACGCAGCAGCGCTGGGCCAGAGATTACGGTCTCTCCTAGGCGAATCGGAAAAGAATAGCGTCACTCAGGACTATCCCTGGACAAAAACCCACAGCTTCTATGCCATCATGGGCGGTTTTGCTTTCGATACGACCTCAACCGGCAAACATATCATGCCCGGCCACCACACGAGGCTCACACTGACACCTAGAGCACTCCAATTCCTGGCCAAACATGATCCCCACCTCATACCGAATCACACAGTGGAGCAAATCGAAGACAAAAGCAAAGCTGATCCGATGATCAAGTTTGTCACATGCGTCCAAGCCCTATGGTTCTGCATTCAATGCATACATCGGGTAGCAGCCGGATTAGCCATCAGTCTTCTCGAGCTCAACACTTTTGCGCACTCTGTTTGCGCATTGTTGATATACCTGTTATGGTGGCACAAACCACTCAACATCAAAGAACCGACCTTGGTTCAAGGTGAGAGGATGCTTGAAATCTGTGCCGTCATGTGTCTCGCAAGTGAACTGGACGGCGAGGCTGCCGAGTTTGATCTCTTTCAATACCTACCCAGGTTCCGTGACAGTGACGAAGCGGTCCTAGAAAAGAGCGTCGGCATCTACAGGCAAACCGCAGAGGAACAGGAGGGAGCTAAACGCATACGATTTTCCCCCGGTCAAGACTCTCCAGATGCTTCAGACGTTGACGTGGTGAACCTCAGCTCGCACGCCGAGCCCCTGCTAGGCAGAAGTTCCTCGACCGATACTACCAATTCAATTGAAAAGGAAAAGGAGATGACACCGGCCAGACGACGGATGAACATCAAAGCCATCCTCCGACCCAGGAAAGCCACCACCAAACGGAATGACCAAGAGCTGCTGGAGTTGCGGCATCTTGGAACCAAGCCACGGACGCAGCTTGGCGGCTGCTGGCTTTTCATGGGCCAGACGCTGCACGGCTTCTGCTACGAGCGCATCAGTCGCGCCGCTGATCCACCTCCCGGTAAGGCTGGGATTCTCAGTCTTCCCCGCGCACACATCAAACTGAGTTCATCCTCTGTTCTCCGCTGGAAATACGCTGCAAGCGCGCTGCGCCGCTATGACCTCCTCGAGACAGGCCGGGACGGCCAGACATACATCAAGGGCCAATATATCGCCAACGGCGTCTACCAGGACCACGAGGACGCGCTACATGGCACTGTGTGCGAGCGCATTCCCAACTGGCCCTCCGATGTCACACTGACCCGAATCCGGGACTCCAAGTACACATACCTGGCATTCATGGGCTTCACACTAGCCGGTGCTCTGTACGGTGGCCTGCACCTCATCGCATGGGACGCGCCTTTCTCGTCCGCCTCTGAGAAATACTTGTGGCGGGCCTCTGGAATCATTCTGGTGTCATCAGGGCCAGGATGCGCGCTTCTTCTCGCCATCAGGACGTGGTATCTCCGCGGCATCATCGAGTGGAGAGATGAGCCTCTTCGCAATCATGATTCCTTTCTCGTAAGGACCATCGTACTGGGCTTCCAGTCCTGGGTCGGTGGGGGTTATTATGTCACGTCCGGTTTGCTCGTCACGTTTTTCTTATTATACATGGCGGCGAGGGCGTACCTGGTGGTTGAGTGCTTCATTAATGTTGCAAATCTGCCGGCATCCGTGTTCGAGATTCCGAGTTGGACGCAGTATGTTCCTCACATCACTTAGTGGATGGTGGAAGAGAGGAACGTTTATAGAGGGTCCAAGTCGATGTGATAGCTAGGCTTCCTATTCCGGTGCTGTCGGAGCCTTCCCAAGGTAGTCTGACGGGAGCTTGAAGCAATTACATGATGATACTCAGGTGCTTTCAAAGCCTGTCCAGGCTGGAGAAATAGAAGGTGGAAGCAAGTCCATAATGTTGTTCCGGTGCTGTTCAAGGCTTTCCAGTGGCAGCCGAACAGGAGGTCGAAGGACATCTATATTTGGTACTTTTCAAGTCGGTCCATTAACACGCTGAGAAGGAGGTCGAAGTAAGCCAATCGTACATTTCCGAGATGTCGAAGGCAGTCGGACGGTAGTTGCAAAGGATGTTGAAGCAAGCCTGTACGACACTTCCGGAGCCCTCGCAGGTGATCCGAATTACAATTCGCGGAAGGTGGAAGCAAGCCTATAGCATGGGTTAAAAGCTTTTGAGAAGGGGGTGTGGTCCGATCAAAGCACAAGCTCTGTGAAGCGACGAGGATGTTCAGGTGGTCGTCGTCGGAGTCTCAGACGACCGCAGCGCCGACGTCTGCGTGCTTAGTCACAGAATTTTGGACGCCTGGGCGGAAATAATTTGGCTCCATCACCGGCAAGAGCTCGAGCTGGAACTTTTTTAACATAAGTTAGAACGCAATCAAAACTGGTTTCTCACCCCAAAACCGCAATGCCCTCCTCTGCGACCGCGCAGGCCGACCTCGGCGCCCTGATTGATCTAACCAAGACGTCCCAAACCATCCTCTCGCAATTCCTAGCCACGCTCACACCTCAATCGTCCACTCTCACGTCCACCCCAGCCCGGTCCGAAACCCAAGATACCTCCGTCGACCCCCTCGGCTTGTTCAAAGATGCCGCGACGCTGCTCAAAGCGCACACAACCAAGCTTTCGCTCCTCCTCATCAACAAACCATTCACCGCCACAGCCATAACCAGAGTCCTCCGCGACATCACCGGCACCGTTCTCCCAGCCATGATGGGCGGCGTGCAGATTTGCGAGGCGCGCGCCGAGGCGCACCTGACATCGCGTGTCGTGGAGAAGGAAGCGAGGGCGCGCGTGCGGCGGGTTATGAGCGCCGTGGCTGAAGAACTGGTCGAGGTGAAGGGGATGGCGGAGCGGGAGATTGACGAGGGAAATGGCGGCGGCAAAGCAAAAGATGGCCGCGAGGGACGAGACACATTGGCGAGCACGGGGCTTGTTTGGGAGGCGTGCGATGCGATGATTGAGCTGCAGAGCATGGGTGTGGTGGGGCTGGTGGTGAAGAAGGCCGAGGAATGGCGGGCGACGCTGCTGGATGCTGTGGAGGAGCTGAAAGAGTGGGGAGAAGAGGCGGATGAGGACGAGGAAGACGAGGAAGAGGACGTGGGCAGCGACGATGAGAAGGACAGCATGGACGATCTGTTCGGAGGCAGTGACAGGATGCCAAAGGGCAACGAAGAGTTGAGGATGCAGCTGGAAGCGTCGTTGAAGAAGATCAAGACCATCACGATGCTGTATCAGGCAGTCGCAAAGCGGAGGCTGAAGACATTCCCGGCAAAGAGTGCGCCGAAAGAAACGGACACGCTGGATCAGCTGCTGGAGACACTGAAAGCTATTCCCGAGATGGTCGATGAGATGGCTAGCTCCTTCTACGACTTGAACGGCGAGGACGCCAAAAAGATTCTGTCCGAGTGTTCCGCAAAGGCTTCTTTGGCATCGGTATTGGTCAAACAGAACTGGTCTGGCCAGGACGACGAGTTCACCGCATGGTCTGCCAAATTTCAGGAGGCCATCTCTACTTGAGATTCTATCATGCTACATTGCATAATTATACTACCCACCATAGCAGCCATTCACTCCCCAGAGTATTACCGTGAAGCATTCCATCCTGTCCTGGGGCCCGTTGCCAACTCCATTCAACAGCACGTGGCCAATTTCTCCAGAAACCACCCGTACCCAATGGATTACCTGTGCCTCTGCGTCCTCAAACCACGAGTAATCCGACAGCAGCCAACAGTACGGCGCCAACCCCACTCGAACCAACGCCCGAAGCCGCATGGTTCGTCGATTGAACGGCGGCTGCTGCGCTCGACGTTCCTGTAACTGAAGATGAGCCTGTTGTACTAGCTGCAGTGCTCGATGCGGAGCCACTCGAGGTACCAGTGGCGGTTCCGGAAGCTGAGCTAGAAGACATTTGTTTGCAGATTCCCTTGGAGACCTCCTCGGTTTCTACGAGGGGCGAGGCGTTAGCAAAGGGAAAGCTTGCGGTGAAGGACGATGGGAGACTTTACTGAGAGCATCGCTGGTGGAGCAGTTTTTGGTGACGCAGGGGGTCATGTCCGCAGTCAGTGCGTCCGACTTTTCGCACTGGCATGCGCTATCGGTGATGGAACAGCCGACTTGGGGCGCCGATGATTCGAAGCATTGCAGCTGTGCGGGAGAAGTTGTCTTGTTAGAGGTTCTTGAACCATGGAGGTTGAAGTATCGAACAGAGTCACTCACAGAGCAGCTTGGGAGATCAGCAATGGAGTAGTCGGCAGCGGCAAAGGTGGCGACGCAAGCGAGAAGCGCAAATCCCAAGTACGACTTCATGTTGAATGTGGTAGAGGCGACGGTACAACGAAGACGTATGTAAAACGAGTGACGAGGTGTCGCAAGAGGGACTGTGTTGAGGTGAGGGAAAGACGGGGGAAATGTTTGGAGGACGGGAGAAGAGGATGGCAGGGACTCGTGATTGATGAGATGAGAAAGAGCAAGCTCGATCGCCCCTGCTGCAGGTACGTTAGTTAGTTAGAGATGTCCACCCAGCGGACCCCGAGAAACTGCGGGCCATCAACAACCCAAACCAGCAAATCCCGGAGCGGCAATCGCGACTTGGATCTGAGACCCGGCGGCTGTTCTTTACTGCCAAGGTGTAGCGTGATACAAAACGCGAGTGATACGGCAGCTCGCATCGTCTTACGCCCGAAATAGACATACAATGTATTCGGTACGGTTGGAAGCAGCTCCCTCAACACTTGTCGCCGGATCGTGAGAATTGTTGCGCTGCAGTGGGAAAGAAGCTTGGCTCCCGGCAGCGCAGACGAGTGACCCGACGCGCTCGAAACAGCCGGTGCGGCGGCTGGGTTTGCGAGCGGACTCCATATAACGTTATCGGCCATTCTCTTTACACTACCTAGTTACTTACTACTCACAATCCAAGAGCAACAATCCCCTCACTGTCACTCCGACTTGCTCTGCCCATCCCATCCTTTGGTACATTTGCGACCGCTCGGCCGATCTACCGCGCCTCTCCAATTTCTCCACCAAACCCTCGACCATCATCATTCGTCCCCACCGTGTGCCACACCCTCACTTCTCCCTTGCGCTTCCTCCTCGTGTGCCTGCGCCTGTCCGTGTGTGTGTCTCTCAACCTGCGACAAAACGCACGAGCATCCTCGCTCAATCCGTCTCTTCTTTCCCCCTCCGAACGACTGTCCCAGTCCCGAATTGAGTGCCAGTGGAACGGAACGACGGGGGGAAGGACTCAAGTGGTGAAATGCCTGATGTGACCCGTTACACAACAAACGCATTGACGGAACCTCGACCCATCCGCCCAAGGCCCCCACGCATGCATGCATGCATGCGCGCCCCGGCCGGGCGATAGGAAACACGACACGAGAAAACAAAACAGGAAAAAAAGAGAAAGAAGCAAAACACCAGACAGCCCGGGGGGTTCCCTCCTTTCCGAGGCGCCCGAAGCGGAGGGGCTTGGGACGAAAAAGCAAAGGTTGATATAGTCGGCATGGTCGAGTCGCAGTGCATGGATTCTTCGGCCAATCCGGACGGCAGCACCCTGATTTCGGCGCTGCTGGTGCGAATGTGGAACACCTTAAACGATCGCTTGTCGCGGAGGCTCTCTAGTGCGGAAAGTGTAATCCAACTCCACCTGAGTCCGGTCTTTGGAGAAGACCCGTTTGTCTCAGCATTCTGGTCCCTCGGCATACAAACTTGAGACTGGATGATCAGGCCGCTCGGCAACAACTCGAGCCTAATCATGCACGTTGAGTTTGCATGACTTGCGAGACGCGAATGGTACTTTGAACAGTTTCTGAGCTGTATGGTACAATAGCAGACATTATTGCACCGAATCATCCCCATATCCGTATGCTTTCCCCGTCAGAACACGTCAAACCACTTGCCATACCGGCCAGTAAACATTGCCACAACCACTGCGGTCGTGCCCGACGCCGCGCAAACCTATGAACTGACTTAGACAACCAAACTGTTCCCATCAAGATGCTTTACATGAGGAAAAAGCCCGAAAAGTTCAACAAGGTATAACGCTCATGATTTGCAGAAAGGGAAAAGGTGAAGAGTATGCCAGAGAAGAGAATTGAATGCTGGAAGGCATCGTACCGCAGACCAAAATGTACTTTTTGAAGACTCAAGCTTTGAGTGTGTGATTACGGCCGTGACGATTCATCTGGATGACTGAACAAAGAGAAGATGTTGCGTGCTCCGCACTCTCAGAACATGTTTTCTTCAGGTGCTGCTGAGACCTTGTAGCCGCCGTATCCGGACGGCACAGGAGGACTCTGAGAATCCATCTCTTGGTCCCTGAACTTGGCGCTGAGGGCTGCGCTGGACGACTTGCGCGATCTGGTACGGAATCTCCTTTCGCCATCCTCCATAGACGCTCTTGGATCGGACGAGGAAGTAGAAGTGGACTCGCGAGATTCCGTCCGTCCGAAGCCAAATTTGCGCCTCATAGGGTTGATGGGCGGGACCGGAGGAGCACCAACCTTGTCCATGCCGTTACTAAGTGAGGCGCCCATAGGGAGCTCAACAACGTCGGCCACGGAGGTAGTCGAAAGGAGCTTTGGCTCCGAGATCATTGACTTTGCAACGGACTTCTTCCGCGCTGACGCATGAGTGCGGCTAGGTGGCGGCGGTCCGGGTGTCGCGCTTGGAAATCCCATACTTGAGGGAACATTGGCAGAAGAACTTGGTGGAGTCGAACGAGCCGACGGCGGGCCGCTGGACGTCTTCGAAAATGACGTGTATCCACGCGACAGTGGAGGTAAAGATTGAGCACCCGGACTGTTAGCAGCAGGAGATAGACGCGGCGACGGTCCAGGCGGGACGGCAGTCTGCACTTGCAGCGATTTGTGGTCGAAGTAGCCAGGAGCTCCCGGTCTGCTGCCGCTCCTCACACGCGACTGTGGTGAAGATCGATGTTCAGGCGATGTCATGCTCCCAGAGGAATCTGGCGTTGGGTCTGCGAATACTGGGAATTGTCCTGGCATTGGTGGAGGCCCGGAATTGCTGGCATTTTGAGATGATATAGCTCTATCACGACTTGGAGAACGACCATTCGAGTTTGAGCGATCCCGACGCCGGAATCGGTTCGTAGAGGAGGATCGGCTCTTCGGGGGAGATCTGGTGCCGGAGCTGTAATCTTCACCAGCACCGCGCTGCGAACGCTGCTCGAATTCAAGACGGTAGTCGAGTTCGGTTTGCTGCAGAGTCTTGGACGCCTTATTCCAGGGTTTCATCCCCTTCGGTGGCTCTCGGCAAGTCCTGTCCTCATGAGTCCGCCAATGCTCTTCACTGGATCTTGCCAGGGACGTACTACTGGCATTCAGACCAAGCATCTTCATGGCCTTTGTCGATTGATCGGGTCTGGCAAGTGAATCCCGGCTGGACTTTCCCCGTAGCATACCGAAAGCCTTGAAGGGACCGGAGTTTCCTGAAGTAGGGCTTTCGGAACGACTATCGTTCTCGACCTTGTTCTTGAGGCTTTCCTGGATGGCCTTCTGCCTCTGCGCAAGCTCATTTGCAAAAGCCTCGCGTTCGGCCTGGGTTGTGGTACTCGCGCCTCGACTGTGGCCGTTTCGTACTTCGAAATCAAAAGAGCCCGCCGGGTTGGTATCTGTGCCAGTACGAACAGGCTCTCCAGCGGCGCCGGAGTGCGAGAAAGGCTGACCTTTAAGCAAACTAGAGTTAGCCAGGCTGACAGAACTCAAGCTTTCTACCTCGGCGTAGTCAAGGTCATCCAAGTCCCAAGGATTGGAATGGCCGTAACTTGAATGCGCTGGCGTGTCAGGCTGCAAGCCCGAAGATGCATGGTATCCCGCGGTCTGTTGGTGAGGCAGACCGGCGGTCGGAGGCGCGGAATCCTCGTAGACGGAGGACACATCGCTTGGTTGGCGGAGATGCTGTCGTATCATACCATTTAGACCTCCGTTGTCTGGTCCGAGAGTGGGGGAGTCCAGATCGGTGGCATCGTACTTCATTAGCGTGGAGATGAAAGTTTTGCGGTCTGTCTGGGTGGACGAGGTTAAGCTATTCTGCTGAGGCATTTCCCTGCCCCGAGACGTCGGTGGACGTTCTGCAGTTTGAGGGCGTGAGTTATCCTGGGACCTGAAGGCAGGATGCACAGCCATATCCGGCACTGCATGAGCAGCCATTGAGTCCTGTTGAAGTCGATCCTCCGGCTGCTCTTGAGCGCGATTCATCGATTCGGAATCACTATCGCTGTCACTGTCCTCTGCAGCGGAGAAGAAGGTTTGGTGAGAGTCGTCAGGGCCGTCAGTAGTGGACTCATCATCATCAGCGGAGGCCCTCATCTGGTTTGCAGCCTTCTGAAAAACAGAGAAAGCCGACGGCGCCTCCGTGTGCTTGTTCGAACTTGATGTCGACCTCGAACACTCCTCCTCCGCATCAAAGTTTCTGCTTCGTCTTTCAAATTCCTCTCGTACAACCTGAACGCGGCGAGATGGAGATGGTGAGGGTCGACGGCGAGGGATAGGAGGTGTCTCGCGACCCTGCTGCATTTGCTTTTGTCGTTGAAGATATTGATTTTCATCGAATTGCGAATTGGGTTTATTGAACGCGCCCATTGCTGTGGCTTTTCCGCGGTCATTGGAATGAATTGCAGTAGTTAGCGGATTATATTCATCGATTTCGCTGACGAGCGGGCTGATCGGTGGAGATTGAGGATATCCCAGGATGGGACTGGAGCTTGCAGACACAGTGTCCTTTGCTGCAGCAGAGAAGCTCGAGATATTGGCTAGGGGCGCCGAAGGTGGTGGACTCGCGATTCTGCCCATCTGATGTGAACGAGTGTACCGCTCGCTAAGGTTTGTCGCGCTTCTAGCTTGGAGCAGAGGTGGCGTCGCGCGACCACCCAATGTTCGCTGTTTCTGGATTGAGTTCAAACGATTCAAAGCAGAAGATTGCTGCTCGTGGATGTTACGATCCAAACCTTGCTCGTACAGTCTTCTGCCCTTGGTCGCTGATCTCTCCAGCGCCGGCATATTGGTAGCGGGGGTAGAAGTTGGGGGGGCTGAAGATGGCGGCGGAATGGCGTTGGCACCCTGGGATGCGATTGATGTCGCTGCCGTGGACGCACGAGGACCTGAGCCCGTCGAAGAAGATGTCTCGCGTCGGCGGATAGAATCAGAGAATGAAGACGAGTATTTCAACTCGTGTGATGGGCTTTCCGGCGCATCATCCTGGCTGTCCATCTGCTCCTGCCGCTGGCCGTGTTGCTTGTCTTTCTCGGCGACCCGGTAACGTTGGAAAGACGACAACGCGACATCATCTTCATACAATGTGCGGCCGCCGCCGCGACCGGAGGCAGGTATCTGATAGATCTTTTGACGACCGCCGAAGAGCACGTTGCCCTCGCCGGGCCTTGAGCGCTGCATGACGCTTCCGCCATAGGAAGAGTCATCATCGGTGCCGTATCCGTCAATTGATCCATGCCGACCCTCGAACGCAAATGGAGGTCGAACAGAGCCGTGCAGTGATGACACTTCGGCGATGTCCGACAGTCCGTTGGGCGAGAAGCCGAAGTTCATCAATCGAGACTGTCTTCGAGGCTCCAGCACGCTGTCATCGGCCGCCTTGCCCATCTTGGATCCCGGGTTGTCCGCATCTCGTAGCATACTGAATCGGGCAGATAGGTTGGGCATGAGCAAACTTGTTCTGAAGTCATCGTTGGACGGCAGGGCGGCTGCGAGATCCAATTGCGGTTTCGGCTCGGGTTGGCCTTTCTTTCCCTTCTTACTCTTCCTGGAGCTGAAAGAAGAGCTCCTGGTATCACCCTCCAAGGCGTCCTGCGTCTTCTTCCTCTGAAGAAACGTCTTCATGGTCGCCTTGTATAGCAAGTTAGTCATGCTCATTCTGGGCTTGGGCTTTTTCCGTGTCGAGTCTTTGGACTCTGGCAGCGTTGGCAGCAACGAAGACGGGGGCTCTTCCATGGTGGAGTGATACAGTAAATATATACATACAGGGGTAGTCTGGGCAGCGGGCTGTGGTCGACTTCAGGGCGGCGCGTCTATGCGCACGATTGACAATGGTGAGGTAATTGCCAATACTGCCTCGGCCTCGGGTGCGGGCCAATGTCACCTATATCAGAGAATGTGAGCGTCCGTGGGCGTGATGCTGTCGTTTCCGGCAGGTGCGTTCTAACGAGCGAGACGTCGCTCTGCAATGGCCATGCAGGTGGCAGTGGGTTGGAGGCTTCTCCAAGAGGGTCACTAGCGAGTGAGGGTACGGAGAGGATGCGAATGAGTGGCAGCGAACGTGACGCTCGGCGCAGGGTGAGGTGGTAAGGGTGCGTGTCCTCTGTGCGTGTGTGCGGTGGAATGGTAGATGGAGAGATCGTTTGTGGAGCCTTCAGGCGCTCGACTCCGGTTGTGGCGCAATCAAATGTCAGACGGGACGGTTGAGTGCTGGAATGCGTGTCTGGCGGAATGAGCGGTAAGTTCAGTGAAGAAGAGGTGAGGGCTGAGATAACGAGCGTGGTGAGGGAGGCAAGAGAAGGAGTGAGTGGCGGACGAGACGCGTGTGTGGTGGGTGGTGGGTGGTGGGTGGTGGGTGGTGGGTGGTGCGGTGGTGGGCAGGGCGGACAGTTTGTCGAGGCGAGGCTTTTCGCGGTCACGGAGCTGGAGACAAAAGAATCGGGCGGGATGCGCAACAACGTGAAGCACATGGGGAGGACGGGGCAGCAGGCGGGGCTGGTCCAGGAGGTCCTCATATCAGCGCAACTAGGCAAGGGAGGACGAGGATCCGCATTACCATTACCATTACTACATTACTGCATTCGCATTACTGCATTACTGCATCCGCATTACTGCATTACCCCCAGCGTATTACTGTATCGCCACGGGGCTGTCGACGCTTAGGTGAGGCGTTTGCGATTAAACATCACCAACAGTCCACCAACAGTCCACCAACAGTCCAAATACAGCCTTCTGCGCAGCTTGCGGGCGGATCGATACCAGCGGCTGCTCAAGACTCAGCATCCGATAAGTGTGCTAGGTAAAGTTAGCCCCCCAGGTACGCGTCCGTAAACGCCATCAAAGCCCGTCCGGCCGTCACGCCTCATTTCCACACGCGCCGATCCTGTTTGTTGATGCTTGTCTTTTGGGTGTGAAGCTTAAGTGGCTCACCGAAGACACACGAGGCAACGGCAACTTCTTGACGGTCCTGCCTGCCCGTTGTGTGCCCATTGTGTGCCCTTGTCTGTCCTGTGAGCCTCCCGTCCATGATCCTCATCATCCTGTTCATCATCCTGTTCATCATCCTGTTCATCATCTTGTTCATCATCCTGTTCATCATCGCGTCTGCCGCTGGCACATGCTGCAAAAGAGCCTGCAAAACGCAAAACCTAACAAAAGCAGCGTCTTGGCCGCCCAGGGGCACCGCCAGCCGACCCACACACACACACATACACACACACCCACACCTACCCACACCTACCCACACCCATCACCCATCACCCACCCGTTTTCCATCCAACAAACCCACCATCTTTGTTCCTGGCCTAGCCGCCTGTCATCCCGCACATGGCCCCCGCTGCGCGCCGCCGAGACCGTTTGCACGCCAGCACCGCCAATTCGCAGAGAGCCATGAGTTCCTTCAGGCCTTCAGGAGCCCAGGCAAGCAGAAACTCTGCAATCCTGCCATTGAGGCTGCTGATTGCTTGATCTTCCCGTTTCAGCTTTGCTGGTGTCCAGCCGCAGAGAAACCTAACATTGGACGACGTCTCACCATTCCACGGGGTCGCCAACGATTATCCCAGCTCGGGGCCTAAGTGACAACAGCCCTTGACAAGCCCATGGCGCAGACGAGCCCACCACGCAGAGTCAGCCAATCCGTCTTTCCAGAAAGCATTCTTATCCGTGTCACGACCAACGGCGGTCCTGGCTTTTGGGGGCTGCAGTAGCCCGTCTCCCCTTACGAAGGAGTAGGAGATGCATTGCCAGTCGCTCGCCTTCAGATCGTTGGTCTGGCAATGCACGCACTGCTCTTTGCCCGCCCCCTGAGCTGGGGTCGTTCGAGAGCGCAGTGCGCCCTCGAAGTTTGTGTCTTCGGGGCCTCACAAGCTCTTTGCGGAGCCGAACAAATTAAGGTAACGGGCGAGGCAGCCGAAAGAGGCGGATCCTCAGTCTCCCTGATTTCATATCTCAGGCCCTTTGGTTTCCTCGGGACCAAGTCGTCACATTCCGAGGGTTGATGTTCTCAGATAGACGCGCAACCACGCTCTCCTCACGGTTCACCTCATATCATCTCCGCATAACACGTCTCCCAGAGCCGCAACATTGCGCAACTGACCCAGTCAATCGAGATTGATGTGACACTGAGGCCTGGGTTCTGGGCCCAATAGGGACCACAAATGGACCATGAAACCAACTTACTGTCCGGGGATGTAGATCTTAGGCAAGAGTGGGGAGATGCTTTTTCATCTATATTGGGCCAATGAGAATTCGGGCCCATGACTGTATACGAAGTGACGGCGCTCTGTCAAGGACGCGAACCACTCATCGAGCAAACTGGAATTCCATGGATGCACCAATCGCACGCAATGGCACGCGCAGTCCTCTCGAGAATGGTCGTGTAGGAAAGTCAAAACCCATCTTTATCAAACTTTCTTCAGAACCCGTCACCAAAGATCGTCCCACTCCACAAGCAAGATTGGCTCGTGATGCTGATTCCCTCACGGTGGCGCGCCAGCACCTTCTGGCGTCTACTAACGGCTCGCGGGGTCGATCGCCGGCCGTTTCCATGGTACGGCACAGCGGCTGGTCTGCTGAAGAATTTAAACAAGTGCCGGTGTCGGGTCCGGCTCCATGTAGCGCGCCAAAGTCGCGATTGCAATCATGTTAGTGGACTTCGACGATGGAGCCTTCCTTGCCCACGTCGATCGACCCGATAACGCGAGGCTCATCCGCTCCGAACACGCGAAGGCACATGATTCCGTGATTCCAAGAACTCATCAGTCTGTCCTCTAATGTATCTACTTACAGGTGCGAAACATATTCGACTAGCATAGGTGTTCCCGGGATCGGGATACAGATGCTCACAGCTCGTCTCTCGCTGCCGCCGGCTTGCCGGTCAATGCCTCGCAGACGGCGGGCGTACCGACCTCCATCCTGTAGACACACTTCTCCTCTTCCCTGATCTTCCAGATCTCGTCTTTCTCGGCGCAGGCAAGTATGACAGTTGTGCTCCTGTTTGGACCATTCCAGCAATGTTGGCCGTTCTCGTACTTCAGTGCAATACGCTCGCCAGTCCCGAGGCCCTTGCCCTCTGGGCTGACATCCTCGTCGACGGTGACCATCTCGATGCGTACAAATTTGCCCATGCCGGTATTGGCACCGCCTTTCTTGGGCTTCTGGGTCGTCTTGTCCATCCAGCAGAGCTCGTATGTGTACTCTCCAGAGTCCTGGGAGACGCATTGACCTTTCAGAGCACGGAAGACATCGTCAGGGCCGTAGTTCATGTCCAAGTCTTCTTGGTGCTTCTTGAGCTCGTTGCGGTTGCCGTTCAGATCATTCTCTGCTGTCTTTAGGCGTGAGCGGGCATCCTGGACTGCCTTGGTCTCGGAAGAGCCAGAATCCGTGTCACCTGCGATCACTCCGTTCTCGATGAGGTACACGCGGAGTTCACGTAACTTGATGTCGACCCAGTCCCTGAGCGGTTTGGGCAGATACTGTTCGAATTGGTACACTGTTTTATGTTAGCATCAGAGCCATTTATCTTGCCGAGGAAAGTTTGACTGACAAACGTCAACCTCGCCCTCATCAGGGCCATCGAACTCTTCCCAGTTGAGACCGTTTTCGTTGTCAGGCTTCAGAATTTCGTCGAGATCGCGATCATGTGCGGCATCACCACCAGGGCCTTTGCCCTTCGCCGCATAATCCTGCCATGCTTTGACAGCCCTCTTCACACCTTCGTCGTTGAAGTTTGGATTGTACTCGACGGAGAACTTCTCCAGAATCTCTTCCAGTTCTGTCACTCTGCCCCGGCTAGCATCACGCTCTCCGCGAACCCTTGTCAGGGATTCCCGCAACTCGTCCATTCTTTGCCTTGCAACGCCGGCAAGCACAGAGAACTTTCCGCCTTTTTTGGGACCCTTGATAACCTTGGTCTTCTCCAATCTCTCGACCTCGGCGAGCTCCTTCTCTAGGTCCTTGACCTTCATCTCTGCGCCCTCGATCTCGGTGCCCAGTGTTTGCAGCCTATCCTCGACTTCTTTCCTCAGCCTGGCAGCCTCTGTTACGAGCTCCTTCCTCTTCCTGTTCGCTGACCCAAGCGACTTTTGCCTAAGCTCGTCCTGCTTGCGCCATTCCTTTCCAATTTCTTTGCATTTGTCCTCGCATTTGACACCACCCACGCCTTCCCACTCGTCGCTACCATCACAGCACATATCGTAGTCGCATATTCCATCGTTGACGTTCGTGAAAGGGACGTAAGTGGGTATGTGGCCCTTGTTCTTGCAGTAGAAGCCTGGAAGGGCAATCGTGGTGTTGATATCATCACTGTTCACTTCCGAGGGTGATGAAGGTGACAAGGGAGAGAGGTAGGCGCAGGCAGCTGTCCCGGGCTCGTCGGATCCGTCAGGGCAATCGCAGTAATCGTCGTTTATCTGGGAGAGCGACAGTTGGATGGACGGAGTGGATATGCACGTGAATTTCTCGGCATCTTTATAGAACTTGGCGACTGTTACATATGTTAGCAACGGGCACGAGTGATTGAGCAATGGTGATTGAGGAGTCCAAGGTTCAGCATACACTCAGGACCTACGCCGCGTGGCCGTGACGGCTCAGCGGCCGCAGAGACGGGTGCAGCAATGGCTGACCCAAGCAAGACCAAAGCTTCCAAGTGCGAGCACCTCATTTCGAGAGCGAAAGTGCATTAGGCTGAGGAAGTTTGAGGGAACATGTCGACGGCTCCTTCGGCCACATCTCGTTACCTTGCCGCCGAGAAGCTTGGGCCACTCAAGTGATGCAGCTGCGAAACTTTGAACCACAGTGTGCCTTAGAACCATCATCAACCATCATTACCATGAACAGCCGTCAGCTTTCTGACCATGCACTTGTATTTCAGCAGTATCACAGTCAGAGATTGTATCGCTTACCGAGTTACTTCCTCGCAACTCCTATTTAGCTCGATCATCAGTCCCGGTGATGACACTAAAAACAGGCACCGCTGATTGATAACCAAGTCAATCAACAAGACACCTCAGCTCATTGGAGCTCTGTTTGTCTCCTCGGAAGGCATGCTATTTCTGCTCCGTGGAGCAAAGGAGAATGCACATGCTCGCAGCTGCCCTTGCCGACGTATCGTTCACCAATAGAGCAAAGAAGGAGCGACGGCCATTGGCTTTGCGGTTGTCATTGCCGGGTTATCTGCTCCCCTCTATGGATTCCTCATAAGCTGTTGAGAGAAGCCGCACATGTCCTTCCGAGGTCATGCTCTTCCCTCAGCCAAGCTGTTCCTTTTCCCTGTCACCCTCCTCGTCAATTTCTACTGTTCCCCCTCTTACCCTTCTGCATTCCTATAGTGTAACTTCACTTCCTTCGCCGGGTGCGTCATTCTGTGATCAGTCCCGCTACCACAGTGGCCGTGGTACTGTCCTCAAACTGTCCTCGTGCTTATGACGTCGCCACTCTTGGAGCCCATCAAGCCGACCGAGGATGAACCACCGCCTCAACAAGCACTGTCTTCGAAAACACCCACGGGTAATCCCGGTGCTCTACATGTGCACGCTGAACATGGTCCAACTGTTCTGACGAAACACGTCTCGGAGGGCACCAATATACTGGATTGTGCGGAAGAGGAGAACCCGGAAACGGAAATTCGATGGCCTGTACGACGATTTTCTGCATCTTCCGACCCAGTGACAAAGGCCCGAAGAATGAGAAGGTTGGAAACCATCATACAAAAGGCCAAGCAGCATGGCCATCGTCACAGGACCCTCGTCGACTCTCCCGCGGAGGAGAACGAGACAGCGGACAACAACGCGGAGCTTGTGCCCTCTCCCGTGAGGCGGCTTTCTTCGCATTCAGGCGGCCCAAGGTTCCTCTGGTATCATTCTACCGGTGACATATTCCGACGTGCAAAGGATGCGGCACATGCTACGAGCCGACACATTAGATCGCGATCGCGTCCAGTGACGGGGGCAGAGATGCCGGTATCAAGCGTCGAAGAAGCTCCTGCACCTGGTCTCCACAGGACCCAAACGGACCCTACCACTGCAGAAATTGCGGGAGAGTCGAGTCTCGAGCAAGACAGCCGACGTCGCGAACACTGTCTGCCATCATTACATCTATGGGTTCATCGAACAGACAGCAACAGTCCGCCAGTCACCTCAGCTCATCTCGAATCTTCGCCTTCTCTGTCCTCTAATGGTTCGAGATCAGCCAAGAGTGCTCGTGCTGATACCGCAGTGACACTTGCCGATGTGCATGTGTGGTCAGCTGCGTCCCATTTTGAACCAGAAGATGAGTCTTCTTCTCTTGCATGGGAGGGAAGAAGATCAACAACTCCAAGTACCCAATTCGTGGAGTCGAGTTATGGTGCTTACGAAGTAGTATGGGATGACACGACGTCGCCTATTCTGGAAGATGAAGTCTACGATGCCGCGGATGAGTCCGACGAGGTGTTGCCTCCGCAAAGGCTCCCTCGCAGTTCCTCGTGGGCATTTGGAAATTCGAGCAAAGACAACTTGGATCCATCGCCTAGGCGCGACCAGGCAGAGCTCACCAGAAGCAGAAGTCATCCTCGTTTCAGACCATATGTGGAAGTCTATCAGGACGAAGAGCCGACGTTCGATCTCGACGACGATGGGCTCACGATGGCTGCAGCGCCGCCCAATAGCAAGCGAGCTAGCTTCCAGAATTTCCACCGGCCCACCCGCCAGTCTAGCGAAGACTCACCCGACTTGTCTCCTTCTCTATCATCCTCTTCGGAGGTGTCGGTTGCGCCGGAAGATGAGGCTTTTCCACATAGTCACAGTAGTCAGCTCGAAGTCCCCGAACCTCCGAGACGACCGGACTCTCCTAGACCTCACAATTCGTCCGATGGCCTGAATCTACGCTACCGCAACCTCTCTAACCTGCCCGAAGAGTCCGCCTCGCTGACAAGGAACCACCGCGATTCATATCAGCTGACTCGCGAGCGATACCTTGACTACCCCGAAGCCAACTCGCCGTACCTACACGATGCTCCGTACCTCCATCGAGATTCTGTTGCGATAGCAAGGGATAGATTGAGGAAGAAGCACGGCCAGTCCGCAACGACAGCTCCCATTGACGTGCCAAGGATGCAGCAGCAGATTTCGTTTGTGGGCGGACTGTCTCCCATTCCTGATTTTTCACCTCGCAGCCAGTCGGAGCCGCCGAATATCGCGGGAATGACGAGGTCGTCATCGATGACTGCAGGGACGTAGGCTGAGACTGTTTGGGTGGAGAAGCAGGTTTCAATACGGCCGGGAACGCAAGGACGGAGGAGCCAGCTGTCGAAAGACCTCATAGATGTTGCGTACGTTAGCTTATTATCCTGGCGCATCACCAATTCGTATTTGATTTGATTCGGGCATGAACTTCCGATTTCCGTCGGTAGAATACGAGAAATCGGTATAAGTCGTACAGAGCAACGGTGAGAGTGAGACAAGAAACCAGGTGATTGTGGCAACGAGATGTGCTCAACGTGTCTTGCAAGGATATAAGGAGGCAGTGCCTGCACTCGCCACAGTCCGCAAATACTTGGGTGTCGTTCACGTTTGGGGGCCAGTATTCGTTGCTGAATCGAAAGTGCGAGCACAACCACAGCCTTCAGTTACCATGAGCGGAACGACCGAGCTGTAGTAGATCTGAGACCGGATATTGGCTGAGCTGTGGTCGCCACCACCTTGCTTCATGCTTATCGAATGAGACTGATTTCCTCTCTACAATCCAGAGCCGCATCTACTGTAGATTTAATATCCCATCCGACAAGGACATACGCCAAAGTAGATATGTACTGCAACAGCAACCAAAAGTCGAGGCAGTTGCACAACCTTAAACATAGCGCCGCAAAGCATGCTGAGTGACCGGCTCTTATCCGCAATGATCCCTCGAGTGAACGCAGTTGCTTACTCCTGTCAGCCAGCCGGCCGGCCGATATCCGGGTGCGGGCTCAGCTGACAGGGCGTCGAGTTTGATATGATAGGATTGCGTGTACTACATACAGCACGGTACACACTCGCAATGCCGAAAGCAACCCACGTCAAACTTGGCCTCGGGCAATGAAGCTGTATCAGCCTCTTCGTCTCTCGCACACCCTTCTCGAGCCCTGTCGTCTGGTCAAGCGTCCATGGCGCAGACATGCCAGTGACAGCATGATGCAGGCCCATCATGGCATATGCACCACTGTTCGTCGGCTCGGAGTCGCCGACCATGCGAGGCGCAGACTGCCACGCGACGGGACCTGCACCGGATCCGTTGTGCGTGCCAACTTTTGACACCCGCTCTCCTGCATCTGTGCATGACTTCGCTGAGGTGGAGTGTCTCGCGCGTATTCCAGCTTGCGGCGTTGAAGGATGGATAGGTGGGTGGAAGGATGGTTGGAAGGATGGATGGATGGATGGCCCGTCGGCTTTGGCCGCTCCGCCTTCAGAGAAGCGCCTCCGCCCGAAAGCCTCGCTGGCATCGCTGGCATCACTGGCATCGCGGGAACTCGTGCACGTCAGGTATTCACTTGCCTGCATCCGGAGAATGCACCGTCCGTGGGAGTCGGAGAGAAGTTTGCCCAAACGGCTCCCAATTCGCTTCCTCCCACCAAACTTACGTGCGTAAACGGGCTTCGCCGCACATCATTCGCACACCATAGTATAATATCCATTCTCCACCTCAGTACGTACTTTGTGCTAGTAGCGAATCATTAATCCTACCTCCTATAGGACTGTACAGTACCTGACTACCGAACCAATACCCGCGAAGCACGCATAAACTCTAGCGGAGAGACTGGTTAAGCCGCGTCCGCCCCCAGTCACCTCAATAAAGTTGCAGCTACCATCTTTCTCCCATCTCCGCTCCAACGCCTCGTCTTATTATTTGCCCAGCTGAGCACGAACGGGGGTACTGCAAAGCGCGGGGTTTCGGTTACGCCGTTAGGTTCGCCTCCCGTTGTCACTGCTTCTTTAGTTCCGACTAGAACCTGGAAGGATAATTCAACCACATCTAACCCTCTCACACCTCACCTCGATCCTCTTTTCATCAATCTTCCTTCCATCTCTACCATGGCGACCTTCCTCTCTTCCAAGTTCCTCGTTTTCGTCGCGCTGCTTAGCTTCGTGCTGTACAATGTCATCAGTCGCATTTCCCTCTATTTCGCAAGGCGTAGATTCAAGCAACAAAATGGCTGTAAGCCTCCTCGAAGGGCCGGCTACAGTCGCTTTCTCTTCGGAGTGGACAGCATGGCAGAAAGCATTCGCTGGGCCAAAGAACACCGCATCACGAAGCTCTTCCAAATCCGCTACAACACGTGGGGCCATACCCACGCTGCAGAGAGATTCGGTCGGCCGGTCATCCAGACGATAGAGCCAGAAAACATCAAGGCGATCCTGTCGACCAAGTTCAAGGACTTTGCTCTCGGACCGTTCAGACAAGAGACCATGGGGCACTTCTTGGGCTCGGGAATCTTTACCACCGATGGCGACGATTGGGCCACGTCGAGGCATATGATCAGGCCGAATTTCACGCGCGATCAGGTTGCCGACCTTGCTGCCTTTGAGCGGCATATTCAGGATCTTTTCGCCGCCATCCCTCGAGACGGGAGCACCGTGGAACTGCAGGAGCTGTTTTTCCGCTTCACCATCGATTCTGCCACGGAATTCCTGTTCGGCCAAAGTGTGCGCAGTCTGCGCCGAGCGGGCTCGACCGAGGATGCGGAGAACCACTTTGCTGAAGCATTCCAGGCGGGCCAGGAGGACTGCCTCAAACGCATGCAGATGGGACCCCTGAGGTTTTGGGCAAAGCCGACAAAGATTGGTGACCAGACTGCTGTGCAAATTGCGCACGAGTACGTCGATCAATTCGTCGACCGAGCAGTAAGCTACCGGGACAGCTTGGACGCGGAGAAACACCCGGAGATGGACTCGAAGAAGTACGTGTTCCTGCACGAGCTGGCAAAACAAACAAAGGACAAGAAGCGTATACGGGATGAGCTGCTTAATGTCCTGCTCGCGGGAAGAGACACTACGGCCAGCCTGCTCGGAAATATGTTCAACGTGATCTCGAGGAGACCGGATGTGTGGCAGAAGCTGCGGGCGGAGGTTGGTCAACTCGAGGGCAAGCCCCCGACTTACGAGCAGTTGAAGGATCTGAAATACCTTAGGCAGTGCCTCAATGAATGTAAGTGGGTCACTAGTGATGTCGATGGGGACATTTTCGCAGAAGGAGGTACTGATGGCTGTTCCAGCTCTTCGACTTCATCCCGTTGTGCCGGGAAACTCGCGCACTGCTATCCGCGACACCGTGCTTCCCGTTGGCGGAGGTGAGGATGGAAAGTCTCCCGTCTTCGTCCCGAAGAACGGGCTCGTGAGCTATAGCGTCTTCGCGATGCACCGGCGCAAGGACCTGTACGGCGAGGATGCTGAAGAGTTCAAGCCGGAGCGATGGGCAACGCTGAGGCCTGGATGGGAATACTTGCCCTTCAATGGGGGACCGCGCATCTGCATCGGACGTGAGTATGCTCCTTTTGGCGGTTCCGATGTTGCGCATTCGATTAACCAATCTCAGAACAATACGCGTTGGCGGAAGCGTCGTACGTGACGGCGCGCATAGTGCAGGAATTCGCCAGGATCGAGTGCAGGGACGAGGAAGAATGGCAGGAGCAAGTCACGCTGACCATGTGCTCGAATCGTGGAGCGCTGGTGTCTTTGGCGCCGGCGTGAAGAGAGACTGTGGAGGGGTGAATAGAGATGTACAGTGCACGCGTCAGGGTCTTGGCTGAGAGCACAATAGATTCCCTTGGTCCAAAGGATTAGCTAAGCTGCTAAATAAGCCCCGGCATGCATGGCGCGCCACGTGCAGGTTGGCGTGTGTGTGAGGCTGAGGACTGAGACGATCTGCGCGGGCGGCCACGAGGAGATTCTGTTTGCGTGCATGTCTCGTTCGCATCGATTGCCCCTGGTGGCATGTAGCGCGAAGCACGAGTTGGCGAGTGTCTTGTCTGTATGGCGATAGACGGACGGCCGGCCGGCGATGGCGGATGGCCGATGCCCGATGGCCGATGGCGGATGGCGGAGAGGCCGCGTGGACCGGCAGCCGGCGGAGGGCGGAGTGTGGCGCCAAGACGGGGCGGAGGGCGGCGGAGGGCGGCCGAGAGCGGCAACTGGGTGTGAGAGGCCCGAACAAGGCCCCGCCGCTGCTTCCGGGCCCTGCCAGACCACAATCACCACCACCATCACCACCTGCCCAGTGCCACTCTACCCTCCCGGGATCTGTCATGAAAGACCGCCGATCTGCTGCCTATTCCCGGCCAGTGCTCGACATCTCTCCGCTCTCCGCTCTCTCCCCGCCATCTCTCACCACTCACTCTCTTTGACATCTCGACACTCACCACCACCGACACCTTCACTTCCCTGCCCTCTCTCACTCCGCCTGACTCGTTGCACCTCATCCCGTCAGCCCGAGTCCTCGAGTGCCTCGGTCTCTCTCTCTCTGTCTCTCTGCCTCGCCACTGCGCCCTGCTGCGTGGCTCCCGCTCACGTCGACGCCCGGCTCGTTCGTTTTCCGCTCTATGACGACGCTGCGGCGGGCGCGTTGTGAGACACGAGGCGCGCTTCACCATGCGAGCAACAGTTGCGCGCTGGCTGTGCGCTGCCGCCCTGTCGCTCCTGGTCAAGGCCCAAACAATCGCGCCGTCCAACACGACTGATGCCGCCGCCCAAGCCGATGGCATCCAGTTGCTCGTCAGCCATGGCGGCGGCATGGTCCCAAATGGCGCTGTTGTTCCCTTGACCAACCGCGCTGCCAATGATCTGGACGTACGCTAGCCATCCCGCTCTTCCGTCATATATCAAATTAGTGCTCTACTGACCCTTGGTACATAGCCTACCGGCCTGAATGGTCAGCTCTTCCTGGCCAACGCCCAGACCCAATATCAGATCAATAGTTCCTACATCGCCTACATTGACTGCGACTCCACTGCCTACGCCGGCAATATTGACGCTGCTTACGTCCTGAACACTGTCACCAGTCGCGGTGCTGCCGGCGTGCTCTTCTACAGCCTCTCCTCTTCCTTTTGCAACTACACCAGTTCCGGGGACGTCACCTCGTTGCCTTTTCTCTTCTCAATGTCCAACGCCACCGCCTCCAATAGCATCCTCCACGCCATCCAGAACAGCTCCAATTCGCTCAAGTATTTCGTGACCATCCAGCCACGCGCCGACGCAGATAACGGCACAATGAGTGGCAATGGCGGCGATGATACTACGACTTCGTCTTCGAACCCATTGGGCCCGTCGCCATCCACGGCTGTCGCTATGATCATTCTCTACAGCATCACCGGCGTCATAACGGCTTTGTTCCTTGTCATAATCATCACTGGCGCGTTACGAGCGCATCGCCACCCGGAAAGATATGGACCCGGTGTGGTCCTTGGCGGCAGACCTCGTCAGACCAGGGTCAGAGGTATTGCGCGAGCGATGCTGGACACGATTCCCATTGTCAAGTTTGGCGAGAGACCAGAGCCCGAGAAGCCCGGTGACGTCGAGCTTGGCGAGGCTGGAACCAATGCCACTCCACAGACGGAATCAACTGCTGAGGCCCATACGGATAGCACAGAGACTCAAGTACGTCCGGAAGGTGTCGAAGGTACACAGACACGGGAAACAGGTGGCATTGAGACTGCAGAGGCCGGCATAGCATCAGCAGCAGCAGCAGCATCTGCGGCGACAGCCAATACCAGCAACGAAAATAATGAAGGTGACGCGGACAACACCTGCACCATCTGCACCGACGAATTCGAACGCGGTCAAGATATACGTGTGCTACCTTGTAACCACAAATATCACCCCGCCTGTATTGACCCGTGGCTTCTGAACGTCTCCGGAACATGTCCGTTGTGGTAAGTCTAATCCTGCCCATATATCTGGGTTTGATCACGATTAACATCTCACTGCAGCCGCATCGACCTCCGCCCAACAGCTACTAATGACAGTACTCGCGACTCAACTATTGCACCGCCCTTAGATTCCGAAGATGCGGCCTACTACCACTCCGACATGGCAAGCCGTCGACGCAACGCCATACTCGAACTTTTGCATCTGCGACCTCACGCAACGGCCGACGAGCGCATGGCAGCGGCGCGAACGCTGCAGCAACAGCAAGCCGGTGGAGATATAAGTGCTGAGAACGGGGCTCCGGATCGGGGAAACAGGAGGTTGGGCGTGCGGTTACACGATTTGTTGCACGGCAGGTCCAGGAGACGTGAAAGCCGAATCATCGAAGAGGGTGATGGCGGTTCAGCGAGTCCGCAGGTTACCGCAGAAGAGACAGCGAGCGCTGGGGAGCGCCAGCCCCAACGAAGCGTGGAAGATCAAAGCCCAGCTAGACCAACAACTGGTGTGGGCCATGAGTAATGGAATTTGGCTACAGGTGCATGGCCTCCTGCTCCTGCGGCCGATGCGCGACCGCAGATCGAAGCTGCGCGGGAAGAAAGGGAGGAAATCGAGGAGCAGGAAAAGAGTGAAGATCCTCCTGCTCCTGCACTTGTTTTATGGAAGATTACGATTCATATACCTTCTGAACATTTTCAGATTTGATATGGCGCACTGGGGAGGATTTGCGAGGCGTAAATCGGGGCATGCACTGGTGGAGTACACTTCATGCATCTTCTCTCTTTTCCCGTTCTCTCGACTCTCTTTGATTCTCTCACTGAATTTCACGGAAACGCACGCATGAGCCATGACATTTTGCGGGAACTGATGAGCTTACCTTTTGGGTTAAAGTATGGCGTTGATGCGGGCTTCTTTTGCTCTTTCATGGTGGAGATTCGATGTGAAATATTGGATAATGGCCACTGGACATGATTCTGGATATTTATTTGACTATCTCTATCTGAATATGTACAAATACGGGGGTACATAGTAGCTACGGAAAAGAGATTAATCACAATGTAAAGTCCGATTGATTGAGCCGGACTATGTATGTCCAACTGTGAGATCCGGCTTGGTTTTGGTTACCATTTACCAACCCATGTGCTTGAGGAACCAGTTTCTGAGTTCGCTAGATGGATAATCAGCATATCTGATTCTCGATAAACTGCAAGAACGACAACTCTATGACGTCCCTTGGTTCAATCAAAGAGGTGTACCGCATGCGCCTGCAGATCGTATGAAGCGTCGAGAAAGGGTTGGACCATTGTGCGTACCGGCTGGACGATGGTCATCGAGATCACCAGAGCAAGAAATGCTGCGAAACAGCAGAGGCAGCTTTTTAAGGCGAAAACGTCAGTAACCCGAAGTGACACTGGATGACTTGTGTTTTCTTGCGGCCTACACGATTGAGCAAGCAATGTCCGAAAGTATCCTCCATTCGTGGCTGGACTGCACAGTTGAAGCAAGCTAGAACCACGTCTCTACCGGCGTTGAGGCTAGGATTGAATCGAACTGTCATGTTGTTGAGGTGGTTGAGGTAAGTCTCGATAGCGGTTATTCAAGATAAAAGTAAACCTGTTTTTTTTTGGGTTCAGGAAGTCAAAGCAACCCCTCATAGCAAATATTCAAGCGGATGAAGTGTGTCCGGCCACGACCAAAATGCTCCGGCATCGGTATCTGAGTAGCGCTGGATTGAGAGTGACAGAGTTCAATGACCTGGAAGCGGTCCCTATGGTCTTGCTCATCATCACTTCGACGATTCCAAGCGTTGTCACCGCCGATTTTGCTGCTTTGATCCAATTCCTGCGGTGACTCGGTCGGATATGAGATGATTGTGGAGACAAGAAGACCATTTGTTTGATTTGTGCTGGATACGAATTCCTGTTTTGCGGTGCTTGTAGACCTTACTATAGAAGGCTGTGACTGATGGACCTCGAATCCTCTGCTGGAACGGATCGGTACAGAGATGATGTTGGTGGTTAGCACACAAGGTGATTGTATCAATTTTCCTCAACCGACTCCACTGACATGTTTCTTCACTTTCTCATTCTCAATTGGATGCTCTTGACTTCCTGACCGGGGAGTTGAAATCCTCGGGCCATGATTAGAAAGCCTGCAAGTCAACCACCCTGGAGCAGGGTAATAGTCTCACACCTTAAGATGGTTCTTGACAGGCCCTTTCAGTGAACAGTTTGCCTCAAATTCACGACCAGAGAACGGCTCAAACTCGTGACATATAGCCATCGCCACATTAAACTATCCAACAGAGCCTCGATACGAGATGCTCCTCGGAGATTGGGAATCATGATTTCTATACTTAATCGTCCATCAATCCACATATATCTCTACCCGCGCAACAAGCAGGTGCTTTGCAAGCCATGCCGCCCCAAACGCCGTGGTATCATCAGAAATCTTTTGTTTTTGCCTCATGCGACTTCTCTAATTGGTCTTAGCCTGCTCGGCGGCCAAGCGGTCGTGCTCGTCGATGTCGCTGTGAAGCAGTCAGTAAAGCTGCTTCGAGGAGGCGATGGTCTTTACTTACGTGGCTTCCCACGGATAGCAAATCCAAACGTCGCCAACAGTCTCGGCCGCAAGATAAGTGCCGTTCTTCATCAAGCTGTCAGGCAGGGAGCCCTTCTTGGTCTTGTCCTTGTTCTACAAGCATTGTCAGCACTGCCCATGCCTGCTCAGTTCACCATGACGGCTCACGTGGAGAACGAAGATGGAGAAGGTGGTGGTCTCGCCAGTCCTCCCCGCCTTCTTGGTAGCCTCCTCGACATCCTTCTGCAGCTCCTTGACCGCGTACTCGAGCGTCGTCCTCGTGTCGTCGACCTCGTCCACGATGAGGACGTTCTTGCCGATCAAGTTGGCCATCTCCAAGCTGCTCAGGTCCAACCACTGCGTGCGCGTGACCTTTGTCCCGGGCGCCTCGACGTCGGCATCGCTGCCCAGCGACTCGTAGAGAGACAGGCCTATCGCCTGGATGGGAATATTGGGGTAGCCGGGCTTCTTGAGGAAGGAGCGGAGGATGCGAGCGGGCACGTAGCCGCCACCACCGATGGCGATCATGAGGTTCGGCTTGAAGTCATTGAGGATCTGGTCGGCGGAGGCCTGACACAGCTTGTGCACCTGGTAGTCGAGGTGTCAGCGCGTTACCGGGAGTCGCGCATCGCAGCTCGAAGCTGGGCGGGCCTAGTATACCTTGTTGTACGTGACGTAGACCTTCTCGACCATTCTGACGGCTTTGCTGGTTGAGGAGTGGTTGTTTGAAAAGCAACGGAGGGTATGCGCAGAGAGGAAGAAGAAGAAGATAGGCAGTAGTGGTGAAGGGAACTTTTTTTTTTTAATTCACGACCTTGTAGCTTAGCCCGGCGATGGACATCCCCACATCATCGTCGCCTTTGGTCGGCATTCGGGCGGCGCCGACAGACGGATTCCCCCTCCACTGGCCCGTGCAAGGTGCTCTCGGTGCTTCATCACTTACGAAGGACGAGCATACATACATACATACATACATATATACATACATACATACATACATACGGAGGCCAGTGCAGATTCACTTCGACGTTTTCAAGTCTAGATGGGAGACCGGCATCTACTTCTGCTCCCTAAGAAGCGCTGTCTAGACTTACTTCAAAGACCTAAGGGTTCGACTCGAGATCTACTTCAAGACAGGTAGAGGCCTACTTCTGGCTTGCTTCAATTGTGCAGTTCGGCTGCGACCTAAGAGTTCGACTTAGATCTACTTGAAGACCGGTAGAGGCCTACTTCTGGCTTGCTTCAATTGTGCATTCCGGCTGCGACTGGATTGATCGAGCTTCGTAAGTTGAATGCATTGGTCCTGCAAATAACGCCCGACACCATGTTCACATGCAGCTTTGGATTAGAAGGCCTTCATGGTCGTCTATCCCGGTGTTATCCTAACTTACTGTTATCCAGTTTCAACAAGTTCTCGCTACCATGCGAAGACTACATGTAACTAAAGTGAACACAGAAAGTCAACTGGTTCTGCCGGCCGTTAAAAGTCCCAAGTCACTTACACGTTGATACCGGAATGGCGCTGTCCTTGGAAGATAGGTCATCACCATGGCTACCAGCCCAAGTTCAAGTCGAGGCGTCTGACTACTTTGGAGAGTAGCCTCTACTCGGCTTCGTGCATCGCTTCAGGATAGGCTTGAGCCGGGAGACGACTGTCAGCGAAGATGCGAATTGCGACTTTCTCGACGCAGCAACGGAGTACAAGCGAGGGCGGCCAGAGGCTTCTTCTTGCGTGCTTGGCGCATCCTGGTCACCAAGAAGTCACGATGGCTTTTTTACCAGCTGCCCTAAGTTAACGTTAACGTGCTGGGTCGAATAGCTGATACCGGCCCTGGCCGCCAGTGGAGGGAGATTTCCATGCACCCCAGACCAACGTTACTGTAATGATGGCCCAGAGCACGGCAGTTACTCACGCGACTCGTTGCTCTACCGGAGACGGCAGCTCGTTAAACGCCCTGGCTATCTCGGCCATGGGGTGGTGTCGAATCTGCGTAGATCAAAGGCACGGCGATGGCGATGGCGATAGGCGGATGCTGCGGCAGAGGACGCGGACAATGCGTGCACGCGTTGACTGTGCCAGGTGGTGATGGCAATAAGGTAAAGAAAGTAATAGTAGTAGTAGTAGTAGTAGTAGTAGTAGTAGTGTTGGCGGTGCTGCTCTGCGTCTCCGGCGGAGGCATCGCAGCCGGCCCCCTGCCGATGTTCTAGGGACCAGCAAGCTCCACAGCTGCGAAGACGGTCGAGCATATGAGAGAGCAGCCTTCCCACCACACACCACACACCACCACCACCACCACCATCCGCATCGCATCGCACCGCCATGCTTCCTTAGCCCTCCACGCGCTCTCATCAACAGGCCAATCCGTCCACCTTTTTGGCCCGACGCCGCCCGAACTCTAGAGCTTGCCCTCCCCGCAAAACCCCATTCACCCTGAATTCGCCCGCCCAGGGACCAAGGGACTTGCCTGTCGACCACCAGAAAGCTCCCAGAAGCTCTCGCTCCCACCTCTCCACCCTCGCCACCCTTCCTGCTCTTCCCCAGCACAGCTGCGCATCGAGCTGTCCATTATACCAAGCCGCCTCTGCCTCCCGCAACCACTTGTGCTGCCAAACTTCGCGCGCCGCAGCTCGGACCAGCAGTATATCGACCACCCCCGACTTCCTCAAGACCACACGCGCTGCCCCGCTGCGGCATTGCTGAGAGAATCACCCCTCTCAGCTATGATCTGAGCAAGCCAGGGATTGGACGGAAATATTCTTAGACGGACGTTTTAGAAGAAAGAGGTCGGCAGATGATATCACATCCTCCATACTAGGCAGCGCGACTTTTAGAAAGACAACTGAGGTCTTTGCGCATGCCGTTGGAGCTTGCCATATTTCCTCTGAGCTTGTCAAGGAAACCCAAGCTTACTACCAGTGTCTCCAACGGCTACGTTGATCGTTTCAGCGGCCGCCACCATGGCATCCACTGCTGACTCCATCCGGCGCAGTCCGTTCTCCGCCGACGGCGTAGGCTCTGGTATGCATAAGACGATCCCAATACTTCCATCCACATCGGCATCTTCGTCTTTGACGCCTCCGTCGGCCGACCCGATGGACGTGACACCCTCGAGCAACGCATCCATGGGTCCACCGACGCAGAACAACAGTCCGGCAGCGGAGCGCAATGGCGGAAATCAGAACACGAGCGGAGAAGGAGAGAGTAACGGTATGAACACGAACGGGAATAGCGGCGGTAGTGGTAGCGGTAGCGGTAGCGGAAGCGGAAGCGGGAATGGGACTGCCAATAATCATGGCAGCAATGGCCCGGGTATTGGAGCAGCTGCAGCCGCACAACAGCCAAAGGTCGTGCAGACGGCATTCATCCACAAGCTCTACAAGTGCGTTATTGGTCACGGCCGTATCGAAACATCAAGACTGACATGTAATCAGTATGCTCGAAGACACAAGCATACAGCATCTGATCTCCTGGTCGACGACGAACGAGAGCTTCGTCATGTCTCCCTCTAACGAGTTTTCAAAAGTCTTATCGTATGTCTCAAACACGGCTGTCCGAGATTGACATGCTGACAATCTCTGCAAAGCTCTTACTTTAAGCACACCAACATTTCTTCGTTTGTACGACAACTCAACATGTATGGCTTTCATAAAGGTGAGTTGCCCATGTGACTTCCGCATTGCGCCGATGCTGACTTCCCTATGTAGTCAGCGATGTCTTCCATACTGGCTCCCCTGACTCTCCACTGTGGGAATTCAAACACGGCAACGGCAACTTCAAGCGAGGCGATCTTGTTGGACTTAGGGAAATCAAGCGGCGAGCATCGAGACACGCTCTGATTCATCGCGACTCCTTTCCCACCGGGCCAAAGGTTGCTGCACCGCCTCCCCCTGGCGCCCCTGTTGAACAAATGCCAGACCCAGTAGAAGCCCGTTTGAACATTTTGGAGCACAACTTGTACGACGTTCATGCCAGGCTGGCCCGCTCAGAAGACTCGTACGCATATATAAACCAGAGGTATCACCAGCTACAGGATGGTATGATGCGTTGTCATCAGGTATGTGAACTCCATCCCGTTCATCTCATCTTCCTCAGCACTTCTGATTCGTCGACAGTGGAATTACGACCTTTCACAGTACATCATGGCCATGATACCGGATCCTGACAATCAAATCCACAAAGATGGTAAGCGGTCCCCTCCGATGGACAGTGCACACGCTCTGCTGACAAGAGAAGTGAGCATGATGCGACAGGAGATTATGAGGCAGACCGAAATGCTTCGAGGGTACGATGAACCGCAAGAGAACATCCATACAGCACGCCAGCCGTACTTTGCAAATCTAGCAGCGGAGAGTATGCCTCCAGGCTCGCCTCGTCAGATACCGCAAAACGATTCGCGCCGGCCATCACTCGCCGATGCTGGTCGACCAAGTTCATATAGAGCTCCTGTCCCACCACACCTCCAAGTTGTGTCTCCGCGTCGGTACGGCTCGATCGGCACCGGCAGCTATTCCCCCTCATCGATACGACCACCACCCATGCAAGCCGCCGCCCCGCCCCCGCCTCCGCCGCCCCCTCAATCCCAGCATCCCCTAGCCACCGTCAGTTCTCCACCCTCGAACTTATCCCGCCGTCACACTTCCGCCGACATACGTCTGCACGGGTGGAACGTCCCGCCGCCATCACACTCGCCCTATGCCTCCGGCCACAACTCGACACAATGGCCCTCATCGCCGCACAGAACGGCCGTGGGTGACCAGCAGCTCCGCGACGCGCTTGCACAGTACCAAATCCCACGAGACCCGCGACAGCATGGCTCGCGGCATGCAACACCTCCCCCTAACAGCGACCCGAACTCTAATCTCGGACCTGACGCCGGCTGGTCGCTTCCGGGCGCGAGATACCCATTCAGAGGCATTGACACACCCGGGCCGCCAACAAGGAGGTCGAGCATGGCGTCAAACGTGCATTCGCTGCTGAACCCTGCAGAAACGGCAGAGAGAGCGGACGAAGATGAGCAGGGCCAGGACCTCAAGAGGAAGCGACTACAGTAGAGCAGAGTCGCTGTCTCATTCGCACGCCCAAGATATGTTCGGCAGTCGCTACTGACGGACAGGCCAGGATATCCTTCAATCATCGCTTTTCGTCGAAGCAGCAGGGTACTCAGCCTCGCACGATCCGGTCATAAATATCTATCCATACGCCATCCAGCCGTCGAGGATTTCTTCGGCCACCTCCCGTCCTTTTCAAAATCGTTGGCAAAGGACAAGGAAACCGTTGCTGGCATTCTGAACGGCGGGGATTCGTGGGTGGTGGTATGCCACACGATGAGCCATGCAGGTAAGTCATTATCATTGCAGCTTCCAACATGGAAGCTATTGCCTCATCTTGTTTTTCTTCCTGTTTTCAATTAGTCGGTAGGCGCTGTGTGGGAGTCGCCTTGCCTGAGGAGTGTCTACTTCTTTGCAGCTGTCTTCGTTGGCCTATTGTAGCGAATGTGGTTTTTTGTGGGTATCGTCTGCGTTGGTGGATGTTACTGTTTGGTGGTTGTTTGACTGGTCTACGTGACCATTGTTTGGCGCCAGCATGAAAGGTCTGGGTGGTTGTGGAAAGTGTGTCATTGTGGAGTTAAGAGAATCGATCAGAATATGGACCGTACAATATGACGGTTGAGTTCCTGCAGCTGGGGAAGGCGTGGCTGTTTGGCTGTGCAGCTTGTATGTAGCTCCGCCATTCGTGTGAATTTAGTGTTTGTTCGCATTGTGGGTAAACTGTTGAGATTGACCGATGATACGTGAACAGTAGCCTACGATTTGGCTGCGTTGATTCTGTGTCTTGCTCGAGGCCCTGTTGAAGTAATCGTGGCCGGGCGCACTCCGACTTTTTCACTATCTGTAGCGCGGACTCACTTCAACATCAAGAATATAGAGGGTGTATCTACATCCATCTCCTAATCTGCTGTCCATACTTACTTCGTTGACCTAGGATATCAGTTCAGGGCTTTCTTCGAGACCTGTAAAGGCGTGGTTCTGGCTTGCTTCGACTGTGCAGTCTGGCCACGGTTGAATCGAAACCCAACATCACATCTCCTTCCTCCCAAGAACATCCCTCTACGTGTGAAGACTGCAGTGGCTTTGCTTCTCACTTGCTGTGCGCGACATGGAAAGTGCGATTGAGAGGTCGAATCAGGAGTGTTGCTGAAGCGCTATGAGCCGTCTTCAGTGCGGCAGAAGTCACGAGATGCAAAAACTTTTGCGGTGCAGTCTCTCGTGGCCAGAAACATGAGGTGATGGTTTTGGAAGCTGAGATGTGCTTGCCAACGTTACTCATCGGCACTTACAAAAGAGCACGTCGCGCTCTCCCATTATTGCGCAAATCTCGAGACCCGGTCAGGACTCCAGTTTTTGATATATGGTACTAGGAGGGTAACTGGAGACAGCGATGCGAGAGGTTCAGGTTGTTAGTAGTGACGGCCGGCCGGTGGGCTCAAGAGGTCCAAGTTGGGAGTGGGTCGTGATGACCTAATCACGCTGGAAAAACTTCGCCAACCTTTCCATCGTCGTCGGCCCTGATCCCTCCATGATCGACCTTTCGTTCGGCCGCAGTGTCCGCTTCCCAGTCTGTGCTGCGACTGTGCGAAACCGTGTACAGAGTACGGATAATAACTTACAAGGAACGGTACATACAGTACGGAAACGTAGCGGGCCCTGGGTAACGGTTGGGTGGAAGCAGCACAGCCCGGAAGCATTCAAGATCTTTGCGTCCTGGATATCCGCGCGACCACCTGTAACTACAGCGAGTCGTGTTTGATGCAGCTCGAAAATCGAGGAGGAGGGAAGGAAAGGTGGAGACATACAGAAGGGTAAGCTCGCGACAGCCCTCAACCCATCTACACAACTCCCAGCCACCATGATGAACACCGTTACCACAAAAGTTTCAAGACGGATCGGAGAGACGATTTTCGTACTTTTGTCTCCTTGAATGAGAGCCTTTCTTCTGAATGTGTTGCTGCCTGCAACCACGCTTTTACAACGCACCGCCTTATTGTGTGTGCTTCCCTCAGCTGACCTGCGTATCCTTAGGCACCTCACGTACAGTCATACAGTTATCAGTACACGCGAGAATCCAATTCACTTTCAATCAAGAGAAGCAATATGTATCCAAACATGCGTTCCATTCCTTCCAACCACCACCGTTCTCTCAATAGCAATAGCAAAAAACGCACAAGAATCAGCGTGCCATCCATGCGCCTTTCCTTCAAAGCCCAGCTTTTTGTCACTCTTCCTGAACTCTCTGTCGGCAAAGAGCAACAGCAATTGAGTACGCAGCCACGACTAAGAAGACCTGCTGCTACCCATAATACTACTACCAGGCAAGGCCACGCGCAACTCCTTTTCTAAGCTGGAGGGCCGTCAACAGTAAATGGCAGCATATATAAGTAGCCTCTCGACGCGAAACCAGATTGAGGCATGGCACTTGGACAAGCCCTCCTTTCCGTCTGTTTTCCAGAGCTGATGCTTATGCTTTGTTCCTGCCGCTGCGGCGAGGCTCGCCAGTAGCAGTGGCGGCCTTCTTAGGTTCTCTCTTCTGCTTGGGCTTCGCAGGAGTCTTTGCCTGCTTTTCGCCTGAGTCGGCCTTCTTGGGCCTGCCGCGGCCCTTCTTCGCACCAGCAGTGCCATTGACCTCGGTCTTCTGCTTCTTAGCAGGAGCCTCGTCCTGCTCGTCCTGCTCCTCCCTCTCGTCCTTCTCTTCCTTGTCCTCGGTCTCCTTGCCGCCGTTCTTCTCTTCTTTCTTACCGTCGGCCTCCTCGGCCTTGCGCTTGTCACCGGACTGCGCGTCGCCGTTCTCCTTCTTGTCATCTCCCTTCTTCTCCGCCTTCTCATCCTCCTTCTTATCCTCGCCATTGGCCTCTTCTTCCTTACTCTCCTGTCCCTCAGCCTTTTCTTCGTCCTTCTTCTCCTCGCCATTGGCCTTCTCCTCGACCTCGAGCTCCGAGGCGCGCTTCACGACGTCGTTACCCGACCGCTCCACATGGACAGCCGGGTCCTCCGGATCGGCGTTCTTCTTGATGGTGTTGCCCTTGTTCGACTCGATGGCAATCTCGCCCTCGTTTGCGACTTCGGCAACCTTGCCGCCGGGCTGGCCGCCGCCCCATTTCCATGAGACTGCATCCATCGCGTTAGCCCATCATCGGTCTTGCGACGCGTGAGATGCGTTTGCGACAGCGAGAGGCTCGACGCGCATTGGTGTCGACGGTCGCGACCGGAGCAAATGGTGCAGTGTGGGGTAAGCAGGCGCCCGACGCGTTAGAAGGTCGATGCTGATGTGCGCGCGCGCGCGCGCGGCCGGCGTTTCCCCCTCTCGCACGTCGCACAACGTGCCGCTGGACAAGACGTACCTTCATCGCCCTTCTGGATGTTCTGGTCAGACATGATGAAAGTGAAGCGCGTCGGGGTGCTCGCGTTGGCTGGAACCGGACGGGATGGTTGTGCGGTCAACAGGTGCAGGGTTCGCGGGAGTGCGCAGCAGAGAGCGCAATGACTGGATGCAAGGCAACAATGCAATGGGAGTAGATGCGCGGATGGGATGCGATCGGGATCAATGAGTGCGGAGGGAGTGCGCGCGCGTGTGGAGGGGGGGTGGAGGTGTGGTTAGAGTTGGGAGAAGTGAGCTGAGAACGGATGGGTCGAAGTCTGAGGAGAGGAGAGCTTGGACTGGGTTGCGTTGATCGGCGCACGCGCGTTGATTCGCTCGACGCTGTTGGCGTCATAGTCCGGAAACGCTCGCCTGGAGGAAGGCTCACGCACGTGATCTTCAGGACATTCCATCCCATTCGGTCGTTGCGTCAGTAATCCTCGTATTGTACCTGAGTCAGTCACAAACTTCCCTTTCGTCTCGTGCCCTTTCAGTACAGTCCAACAAGACGGCGAACATACAGCGTGATCTGACTGCTGCTTGTCTCAGACCGGAACAGACGCTATCAACCCTCTAAGAAAGTGCAACTTGAAGATCGGCAAGCCATGATAGCGGCTTCACGCACAGCAAACCCTTCAGCCAGGCATAAGAAGGAGCCTCGAACCAAACAAAAGGAATGACTGAGCCACCGTCTGAAACTCCACATGCGCCCATGAACCCCGAAGCTCTGCTGAGGCAAGGCAACCCTAGACAAGCAACGCTGAACCTCGAAGAAAGCAGAAAAGTCCAGTCCACGAGCCCTAGGAAACACGACGAACCTCGACTCAGACATCTCGGAAATAACTGCCCAGACATCGATGAAATGTCGCGCCGCCAACTCTTTCGCACCTAAGTCCCCACTTCTGTTCCCGAGCTGATCGCATCGCTAATCGCGCTCTGATGGTCCTGGCCCATCCGTCGGGAGATGCGAGGGCTGCACCTCACTCTCAATCGTCGGCGCGGTTTGCTGCAGCGATGTCTGCTGCTGTTGTGGCTGTTGGGATTCCGTATGAGCAGAGTCCATGACTGGCGCATACGCTGGGAGCGCGGAATGTTCGGGAGCAATACAAGTTGCGGTGTGAGAAGCATACAGCTGGGGCTGGCTGTACATGGCGCGGGGGAACATGGAAAGGAAATGGTCGGCATTACCTCCAGCATCCTGAACTGAAGTCATCCCCGTCGCTTCTTCGCTCTTCAGTCGCTTTTGCGCCGGGTACTCCGAGGCCGGCATGTACTGCATGTCCTCATGCGAGCGGCCATGTTTTGCGCCATTGTTGAGTTCGGTGGTTGCCTGGGCCGCTGCAGCTTGTGCAGCGGCCTGCTGGAGTTGATGTGCAGCGGACGATGACATGGGCGCCGTCGGTGCGCCCAAAGGCGAATGCTGCTGTTGCTGAGCGTTCTGTTGCTGATGTTGGGCTTGCTCCTGCTGCAACTGCGCGTTTGGGTTTGCGCTCCCGTGTGGCGAGGACAGGTCAATATTCGAGGGTGGCTCGGGGTAATTGCCCTGAGATTCCAGCAGACGGGACTGGAGGCTGATGATGTAGTCACGCAGCTGGTAGTTTTCGGACTGCACAGCTTTGAAGTTCTCGGCCATGATTTTGTAGTCATCGACTTGATCCTTCAAGGATTTGATGTATTCTTCCTTGCGCTGGCGGAACGCTCGCTGTACTTCAGTTTAGCATCCTCAAGGACTCCACGGGCAGGGTAATCCAAGCCCATTCTTCTTGCATATCTCTGACGAGTCGAGGCAGGGAGTCTTACCTGAGCGGCACGATTTTGCGCAGCGCGCTTCGACGTCGACAGCTCCCTGCGGCCTTTCCTGCCGCTCTCACTCAAGTTGCCATCGCCAATCTCGCCCGCGCTCATCGGGTAACCACTGCCCGCGATAGCAGGATCGATGTGATGGTGGCTTTGAGCCTCTGGCGTGTGCGCTGATGGAGGACCTGAAGCGACGGATTGCTGCTGGACCACAGGCTGGCCAGCGCCGGCAGCGAGGAGATGTTCTCTTAAGCCTGCGGGTAGAAAAGGTCAACACTGCATGCAGTACACGGGATGAGCTCAGCAAGGTCCGTTCGGCTTACTCATCTCGAGGCTGTTATGTCCGGAGGCCTGTTCGAAGCGGATGGTCAGTTACTTGGCTGTCGGTGATGGAGGACAGGGTGGCAAGCTGAATGACAAACGCGCACCTGAGACGACTGCTGCATGGTCGACGGGTATTGAGGCAGCGCTGCGGTCGTCATTCACCGTCGTCTTTCGCGCTGGAGCTGCAGAGGTACTATGGCGGTCGCGATGGCGGGTGGCAGCGGTCGCAGGAGGAGACGGTAGTCGGGGGCGTCCGGTGGAGAAGCTGGGGCGCAAGAAGGCATCAGTAAAGGGCGACATCATGGCGAGCGCGACAGTTTGTGCCAGTGAAGTTCCGCAAGCTGCGCTTGGGGAGTTGATAGTGCTCAGGCTGGGCTGGGTGGACTTACCTAAGTCCTTACTGTTCAGGTTGCTGCTTACTGAGCGCGGTGCTGGCTTTAAAGACGTCCTCCGCTTGGCCCCAGCCGGAAATCTTACCCGCGGATCCGAGCTCGCCGGCCGCTCTTTGTGCACCGAAGGCCTCTGTGACTACTATTACCACCGCGCCTTGGACATTTCACTGCTGCGTACCAGCTGTCGTGCTGGGTGAGGGCGATGACTGGGGGCTGCGACGAAATGCGCTCCGACTGCAAGCTCGAACACACAGGAGTCGAGTCGCTCGCAGCCAGAGGGCCATATGGCTGCTGGGCGCTGGGCGCTGGGCGCTGGGCGGAAGGCTCGCTTGTTCCGGACATGGCTCGCAGTTTACGCAAGTCAGCAACCTTTACGTAGCACTTACCAAATATAGCCGGCAACAATCAGCGATCGAGTCCACCGACCGACACCGACTTCTTCGCTGCCAGTGAGTTGTGTCACCGTCCCCAGTCCCGCTGTTCCACTGCTGCGTCAGCACGGCGTCCGGCCGATTCATGCCATCGCAGCCCTTCTGGTCTCCTCCCATGATCATCGTCAGCACCAGCACCACCAACACCACCACCACCACCACCAGTCGTCCGTAGTGTTGCCCGAGATAGCGTCCGTGCGGTCTGAACTGCCGAATGCATCATCTCTCGGCATCGGGCTGGACGGACTCCTTGGTATGGTTAGACCATGATGCTAATCGTAGTGTCTCCAAACTGCCTCTTCCGGCTTCAATGTCAGCCGCTCTACCTCATCGCACGAAGGTCGGAACTTCCAACGTCTGCTGTGAACCAGTTTTGGTGATATTAGGGTATAAATGTAATAATTCCAGTCCCCGACCTCGACGAATAGGGCTGAAAGGTGTTATGATATGTACAAGAATCGATAACAAACCAGCTTCACTGCCTGCAAACTCCCAAACTGAAGTTTCGCCGCAGATGCTTCGACTAAGCGCAGCATACCAGAAGTGCAATCACACGAGGGCCGGAAGCATGTTCGGACTCCCCTCAACGCCAACCTAATGCAGCCATGTCTCTTCTTCCTTCGCCTCCTCATCCGGCTCGTCCATCTTTTCCTGCCAGATTGGCCGTGGTACTACTCTCGAAACATCCCGAGACAATGAAAGGGGTCTGTTATAGGTGCTGTGAGGATGGGACGACCTCATTGCAACACCTGAATTACAATCCTTTACTGGGCCTTCTTCGCCTTGGCGATCTTACGCTCTCTCCTCCTCTTAGCCGCCTCAGGGCCGGACTCGGTGTCGAGGACATAGTCCCACCACCTGAAGCTGCTGGCATAGTTGCCGATGAAGCGCTCGTGGTGAGTGTCATGGTGGTCGGCGCCGGCCCAGAAGGGCAGGAAGTGGTGCAAGCTCCAGGGAAATTCGTAGCCGGAGTGTGCGTCAATCGCCTGGAACAGGCGGGCAATGATCCAGCAGTACATGGTCAGGATGTGTAGGTCCTTGGTGATGGCACACCAAAGGATGGGAGCACCGACGGTTCCGAGACCCAAAACCATGACCTCGAGCGGAGAAGCGTATTCGGCAGCCAGGCCGAAGGGGGCGCTGTACTTGTGGTGGATCTTGTGGATGTTCTTGTAAAGCGGGCCCCAGTGCATGGCGCGGTGGGTCCAGTAGTGCCAGCTGTCCTCGAGGATGAAGAAAATGGCGATCTGGTAGGCCATCTTCAAGACCGGAGGGAACGGAACGCCGGTCTCCATGCCGAAGAATTGCGCCATGGGGTGGAAGAACCAGATTTGCGGGAGCTCGACAGTGAAGTGGCTCAGCAGGACGAGCATCGCGCACTGCCATTGCTCTTGGGCGGTGGGAATTTTGTGCTGCGGGCGAGTCAGTCGTGCTGTTGAACGGAGAGCGTTTCAGAGCGTACGTTTTGAATCTTGTACTTGTTGAAATAGGGTATGCTGTCGATGATGATCCAAGGGAGCGAACGGCCGAAGTAGACGACCTCGTGCATCACAAAGGACATGATGCCGGTCGCGAGGACGTCGTTGCCCATGTAGTTGTACCATGCGAGCCACAGGCGCTCGAAGTAGTTGAGCGAGACATTGTACTGGGAAATTTCGTCGAAGTGGCCCCAATAGGTGGCGGGCTGAGGCGCCGTGTAGGCGAGTGTCGAGTTCCTGAGGGCAGAGGCGTCAGCGGCGATTAGGGGACCTCGAATAGCGAGCGATAGGCCAACCAAGGGACAACATACATGATGAGCTCGAGAGAGCAACACTCGATTCAGAGGTTGGAGTGTAGGGGAGAGGCGCACTTGGGGAGAGGCTCTCACGGGGGGAGGGGGGGGGTGGTGGTGTGTGAGGCGACAACGAGGGTGTCGCGGGTTTTTGGATTGCTGCTTGCACACAAGGGACGACAGACCACTTTTGCCGCTCGGAATCAAGTCGTCCCTGGGACTAGCGGCTTAGCTAATAAGGTCTGCGCTTCTTTTATCACCGCCTTTCGCCTTTCGCCTTCCGCCTTCCGGCTCATCCAGCGCCCGACATTCAATGTTTGCTCTCCAGACTCGGATCAGCATGCAAACTCGCCCAGCCGCCTGTGAATCGAGCGTGATGATGAGATGGCCTGCTCTGGATCGCGACACCACAATCGCACCACGCTGTCTGCCCGCGTGCCGGCTCCGGTGCGGCCACTGAGCCCCTAGGGCATCCTCCACCACCCCCAGACGACACACTTCTGAGAGCCCTCTGGCCTTGAAGCGCCTTGAAGCACCTTGAAGCGGCCGCTGAACTATCGGCCCATCATCACGACTCCCTTGGGCCACTGCTGCCATCGCACTCCACACGTCCAGGATGATGCCGACCTCCTGCACTCAAAGCACCCGGCTCGTCAAATTACCGATCATCTATCTCCCCGCGCCCGCCAACCCTTGAACCCTCCCGCTCGTCCATCCTCGCTGGCATATCTGTGGCGCTGTGTCAGCCGCCGCCTTCTGGAATGATTCCGTGGCCAGTCTCTAGCGTTTAAGTGGCCGCCTGCCTTGATGCACAGCCGTTGGATCGGTTGGGCTGAGAGCCGCTACATGTCACCGCCAGCAGCTCGACCAGCTCGACCAGCTCGACCAGCTCGACCAGCTCGACGTCAACGTCTCCCAACGCCTCCCAAACGGGGCCGTCCAGTTTTCCCCAGAGTTCCAGTCGCCACGCCGAAAAGTGCTGCCTTATTCCGTTGATGATCGCCCTCGCACCCGGAAGCAGCTGCAGAGAAGCATTCCTCGTCGGGCCGGCGGTGCTCGTCGTTCCTGCATCCCGATCCCGGTCGGTCCTCTCCACGTCCAAGGGTCCATTCCCGTCACGGGTCCCTTTTCTGCCTCAGGTTTTTCCCACCTCGTGCCTGCATATGGTGGCGATGCACCTCGATTAAACCTCCGCTTCCAATAGTTAGTTTAGTTACACGTCAGCTGGAATTGCTCGCGTCACACGACACGGTGGCGATTCTACGTACACACCTGTCGACGCCACCGGGCACGCTTTCACCTTCTTGCCAGAACATGCGCAGCCTGACTTGGCCTTCTCCGTCAAAGAGCGTAGCCTTGCTTTTGCTTCTGTCTTCAAGAGCTGCTGTTTAGACCGTCTTCGACCACTCAAGAATTGTACAGGCATCAGACACAGCGCCGCCAACGGCTACGCGCTTGAACCGTGCAACACCGAATCTGCAAGCTGCCGTCTATCACTCTCGTCATGGTACTCGTTGCATGCTCCAAGTTGAATACTGTTTTCTAGCTACTTGCGAACCAGGCAAACATGCTGACTAGTCCTGCCGTAATACCCCGCCATGTTTCCGAAGTCGATATGTCGGTCATCGCCCGCAATGGTGGAAAGCACGATCGTGGGTTGAGGAAAGCAGGAATAAAAGGCCAGAAACTTTGTCGTGCATTAGGGCAGAGGCGTGACGGAACGCGGCAGGGGGTGGGTTTGAAAAGGCAGATTTTGCACCAGCATTGCGCTGGCGCGGACAATCACTCACAGCAGCCCCCATCCTGGTCATCTAGTGACCCAAACTCGCCTCCCTTCAAGCGTCTTTGTCATCCCGTGGCTCAGCCCTTCAATAAGAGTTCAAGGCAAAGTCGTGTCCTTGTGCTGTATATGTCTAGCCGCTTAGCTGATTCGCTCCTGAAGACAAAATACATTAACGTTGTGTCGGTATATTTTTCATGAAGCTATTAACTGTAGTCAGTCTGTTCTGATAATAGATGGGAGACTATCGATACCGATTCAGACCCCCAACCGGCTTCAGGGCAGCTCCAGCGGCTAGCTTTTTGGAGACCATCTTGGGAGCAAAGGCTACACGTCGAATGAAGGGATGCTCGAGCGCCTCCTGTGGCGTGAGCCGCTTGTCCGGATTGATGTTGAGGCACTTGTCGACAAGGTCAATGAACAGGTTGATGTCCCTAAGCTCCGCTTCTGAAAGCTTGTCGCTGGCTTTCACGCCCTTGAGCATGCGGCTCTTCAGGTCACGAGTGGGCTTTTTAGGAATGACCATTTTGCGAACGACCGCCTATGATCCTATTAGCAGAAGGCACATCAAGGCATGTGGAGAAGAGCGCACCTTGCCAGTGAACTTGTCAATGTCGACAAGATTAAATGTGCCGTCATCGTCGAAGAATTGTCCGGCATAGTCGCACTTCTTCAGCCATTTCATACTGAATGGACCGCATGTCTCCATAATGGAGAGGAGCATGTTGTTGTTCTTCTGACCTGTGAAGCATATTTTGCCGGTGAAAAGCTCGAAAAGCGTGCAACCAATTGACCACATGTCGATAGCGGGCGTGAATGCCAATCCCAAGACTGCCAAACACATCAGCACCAGCGGCGGCCAGACTGTAATGAGGAGGACTCACTGAGTTCAGGTGCGCGGTAAAATCGGCTGACGAAGTATTGCCGCACCTCCGACTCAGACATGTCGACTGCAGAACCAAGATCGCAGATATACAAGCCCGAGAGCTTCTCGTCGATCTAATCTCGCGTCAGCGGCAGTCTGGCAGGTACTGGCGGCAGAACAGACTTACAAGGATGTTATCTGGCTTGATGTCACCGTGGACGATGCCAAGAGACCTGAGGAAATGCAAAGCTCGAAACATCTGGGTAGCGTAGGTTCGAATACCATTGAGATTCAGCCCGATGTCACGTCCGTACTTCTTCACCACTTCTCTGAGATTCATGCTACGCGCCGTTAGCTATCGATCCCATTATACTGGATGGCAGAGCGATTTCATAACTCCAACACTTACTTCAAGAGCGGAAATACCAGGCAGAGATGGCCATGGTGCGAGAAAGTCTCTTTGAGGTGGATAACATGCCTTTTTCCATCAGGGTCAGCTTCTCCAAGTCTTTCCAACATGGCAATCTCTTTGAGACCCTCTTGTTTCCTGAATAGAATGTCAGTAAAGTATCTGCAAGTAATCTGACGATACGAAGGCGAGGAATCGACTCACATTGCATGGTTGTTGCGGATGATCTTGACGGCAACCAACTCATTATTGTTTTTCTGGTCGACTGACTCAACGACTTTGGCGAAGGTGCCACCTCCCAATATACTGCGAACTTTGTAGCGATCATTGAGAAGCTCACCGCCAATGACACGATAGAAGCCCTGCTCATCGGTCCAGTTGTCTCCTCGGTTGCCAGAGACCTGAGTGGTGGCCGAAGGTTTGGCAGGTTCAATTTCGAAGTTGGTCGCAAACATGTCATCGCTGGCATCGGCAACAGAGACTTCGTGCTCATCAGGCTCTCCTTTCCTCTGAGCTGCGGCCAGATCCTCCTCGTGGTGCTGCTGTACGTCCTTGAATCTGTCTTCCTGCATGTCCATACTAGGGTCATAGTCAGCGGCTGACACACCTGCCGGGCCATCTGCGTCCGTATCGCCGTGCAAACGGTTAGCGAGTTGTTCACCGTTCTCGATGGAGAAAGCAGCTGGAGAGCCCGGTGTGGAATCACGGCCAGGAGTACGGGGTGACATCATAGGCGAAACTGTACAGCTTGTCAGTTTATCGATACTTCCAAGAGAAAATTAGCTTACCCGAGCGCTCCAAACGACCCTCTGGCGTGTCGGTTTTCGGCGAAGAAGCCATTGAATCGAGTCCGAGGTTCGAGGCGACTTCAGCATGGAGAGGCGAACCCTGTCCTTGCTCCTTCTCTAACCTCGCAGCGATGGCAGCCTTCCTTTCAGCGCGCGCCTTCCTGCGTTGCTCGATAATAGCATCTTCATCGACCGGCTCGGGATCGGCGTATTCATCTGCTCCAGAAGCTGTGTTCAGTGCGGTCTGCGGTTCTCCATTCGAACGATTTGTTGCGACGGCATCTGACATCGCAGTGTCATGCTGGTTAGAGGAGCGTCCCATGTGTTCGTGCTGGTCTCTGGAACGCCGATTGCTCGACCCCCATCGTTCTTGCGGTTCAGCTTCGTGTTTCTGCGCCCTGTTGCGATCATTCCCTGCATGTCTGCTGTCCTGGGACCGGCCGTAAGGTTGTTCAGGGGAGCGGCTTCCGATGCGACGACGCTTGCCCTGGTGGAGATCGCGCCCATGCGAGTCCGGACGATCGGTGAAGTTGGTGGACCGACGGTGATTTTCGCTACTATCAATGTCATCGTACGCAACTATGCGGCGGCGGTCATGGCCATGAGAGCGCTCGCCCTCGTGGCGAGGCTTGAAAGATCTCGAGTCATTGAATCGGTTTCGTTCGGGAAGATCCTCTGCGCCGCGGCGGCGTCTGTTGTCTGCGCGCGGAGGAGGGCTTCGGTGACGGTAAGGGGAGCGGGATCGAGTGCGGGATCGTGAGCGCCGGTAGGTATCCTCGCGGTCTTCGCGTGAGGATGCCGAGACGCGGGGTCTGTGGTTGCGATTAACACCGCTGTCGTATGCGTAGGGTTGCGTCATTGTTGCCTTCAAGTCTTTGGACTCGATGTATCCGTCTCAAGGCTTGCTTGCCTGTTGGCAGAGGATGGCTCAAGATCCTGCCTTGGTGTCGTTGCAGAGAGACACAGGTTAGCTGCGGGTGACGCTTTGCGCGGACCTGATAGAAGTCGAACCAGTTTCAGCCCTTTGCCCCAGGCTTGAACGCGAAGTGGATGGTGAGGTCTGCGGGAGCAGGTCGACCTCGAACAACGGGTCGAGGACAGAGCGAGGGCGCGTGGTCACGACTTCTGTGATGCGCAACGCAGTGAGGTACGGAAAGTAGGCGTGCGAGTTGGATCCACTGCGCGCGCACTGGCAGCGTCAACCCGCAGGCGAACTGGGACATCTACGGGCGGGAGGGATTGCGATCGGCGCAACATTAATCCGTATCCCGATCTGCCCAGGCAGGCAAGACCCCAATGAGCGGCCGTCAGACTGCCCATCATCCATCTTCTCATGTGGACGATGTCTGACGGTCTTGATGCGTCGGCTCTCATATGTCCTGGCTCCTCAGTGAAGCAGCAGTGATATGCGGATGGAGCACTCCTTAACCCTGCAAGCTACCAGCAGGTCATCGGTGATCCGATCAGCACATCCGTCACCCTCTTGTACTGAAACTGCGCTTCTTCATCACGTCCGAGTTTATTTACAGCAACCCAACCTGGTGATGCGTCCGAGCACTGTCGCCTAGAGCTCTGGTCCAGAACGAAGGAAGACGCGATGGCTCGAAAGTTGTACCCGGACAGAGCCTGTGTTCGGGTTTTGAGACGGGCAGCAATGTGATCTTACCAGGCTTGTGATATGGCACCATGACATCAGTAGCGCAACGATAACTCCAACGGTTTTTCGTAGCATGCGGTAGCGTCCGTACACGCCTTCGATTAATGTCTCGCCCAAGAATAGTCCAGATAATGATCCGGAAAAGCACGCAAGCGCATGTTCCCATTGGCTCAATGACTTCTAGAAGCTTTTGCCTAGAAAAAGACGACTGGTGGCGGTTTTCAGCAGGTAAAGGCTAACGCAAACCGCGTTGGCAGTCTTTGGCAGTCTTTGGCAGTCATCAATCACTGCTGCAAGCCGCAACCTTCTTGTACAAGGCCTAAAGTAAATGCCCTGACGATCTGATACCCAGGTCAATGAGGTCTTCAATGCCAAAAAGTGGCACGCGATGTCCATTATTCGTCATATTACGGATACTGGGAGAAAGTGCTCTATTGTACTTTATTGAGGGGTTGCAAGGCCATAAGATACACACGGGGAACCTCCTGACTTGCATGCTCATACACATGTCCCGAAGCTGCTTGTAAAGAGGGGTTTGCTTGCGAGGAATGAGTTTAAATGATGACATACATGGCTTGACTCGCAACACGGCGGGGCAATGGTCGCGGGAGGGATGTCAGCAACGGCTGCCAGGGGGCTTACGGTTTACTCCAGTTCCGCACTTTGAGCAGGGAAATAAGGAAGATCCGGGCGTCCCTGAGAAGGAGCGCGTGGCTTTCCTCAATCCTCATCAGTATCAGCCCCTTGCCGAGATCCGCTGTGATGCAGCATTGCTCGTCGAGCTAGCTTGGTGTAGCTGACCGGGCGTAGTAAAGAGGGAGCCAAGGCAGACAGGTGCTAGCTCGAAGAGCCAATGGTGGCGGGGAGGAATCGAGAGGAACCTAATCAAATTTAAGAAAGGCTAGGGGACAAGCGGATGGGCGATCCAGCAGTCCCGATAGATTATAGTCCAGCGGATGCTCGGGAGGAGCCATAGCGGCATGTGGATAGACAACCCAGGACAGAGTCATCTGCAGGTGTTTCACACTTCGCGCTTGATCTCGCATTCTTGCGCTCCTGGTTCCAAGCATCCCAAGGTTGCGTTTGCTCCAGAGCGCTTTTGGTCACCCGTTCGAGTAATAATACCGCGTCAGAATGCAAGATGTCGTCCTGAAGTGGTTGTCCGTGCTGCAGGAGCTATTCAGAACTTCGGTAGAGCGCGGAGCTACCGACTCTCGGCTCCTACCGGCTGGATTTGGGCATTCACACATGTCGAAGCCACGTGCCGCCTCATGAACATCGCCAGAGTTATATCTCTGCGAGGTAAGGCCGGCAGACAATAGGCAGTCCAGTCTCTTTGCCATACGAATCTCATCAGAAAGGCGGTCATCGCGGCCCTGAATTTGGAGACTGGGTGGATCAGTCCACTTACCGTACCATAGAGCAATAGACTCACCGCTAATCCCAATCAAGTACTACGGCCGGCAAAGTACAGGCGAGCACCGGTCCAGCTAGAAACACAATTGGATCGGCATCTCGCGGGTCCAAACTGTAACGTAATCTGCGCCCTAAGGTTGCGCCTGGTTGCGCCTGGTTGCGCCTCGCGTTCTTACGAGCGGTTTCTCTGCAGTTTGCTCGCGAGACTGGCAGCCTTGACGGTTGCGGTCATGTTGTTGAGCGTTTGAGGGCTCCTGCGCATGTGTTGGGTCCAGTGCAACCAAGGCCTGCGAAAGCCAGGGCCTCAAATGCCCAAAGTGGTCTAGGGTTTCGGATTGGGCACCCTCTCATGCCTCTCCACCTTGGATGCTTCGCGGCCATGGCCCATGGTGCGATTGGTCGGGCCCATTGGCCCTGGGCCGTGCACCGATATCAGATCACGACCAACGGGTTGCCTGAGCTTTGATTAAGGCTGGAGTCGTCGTGACAAGGCTGGAGCGATGCCTCGAAGCGTGTCCAAATACCGATTCCCAGGGCTACCATCTGGCCAAGGGGGCAGACAGGATAACGTTAGGGAAAGAGCAGTCACCGTTGATAGCCGGGAAAGCCTATCTGGGGGGGGGGGCAAAAGCCGAGGAGCACGACCAGTCGCCGACGAAGGCGAGCGGCAGGGCAAAAGTAGCGAGGCGGATCGGCTCATATCATTCGGGTGAGACGTCTGGCTTGCAGACAGAGCAGAGAGCCGCGAGGGTGCCAACAGGGGAAGTACATAGTTAATCGTAGATCAGCGGCAGGCATGTGAAGCGGAAATAAAAGACCGGGCGTGGAGGATGGGAGCTCGCCTTGTTAGCCCTGCTAGTCGATGCGCGGACGCTGGTGACAGCTGAGGAGACGTTGAGGAAGGTGACCGGCACCTTTGCAAGTGCGCATGGCGTGTGCTTGAGACAGGAAGGAGACTCTGTTGTTGTCGTGAGTTGGGGCAGAAGCGAGTGCACTTGGGGCGAGCTGGATGATGATGATGATGGTGACGATGGTGATGATGAGAGATGGATGGAGGGATAGCAGAGCAGTTGTCGGGCTGGATGGAGGGTTGATGGCAGGAATCGGACCGATAGGCTTTCGTTCTGAGTTTCGGGGTCCCGTAGCCAAAGCAGCGCAGCAACGCAGCAGACGCAGCAACAAGCAAAGCTGCTGGGCTTGTTGCTCGTTGCTTGTTGCTTGTTGCTTGGGCGAGAGAGCTGCGGCGGCGTTCTAGACCGACTTACTGTGGGGTAGCTCCCGCAGAGGTCTCGCGGCAGTGCACAGAGCCAGTGTCCCCGTGGCGATATGGACGGGGGAGGCCAGCAACAAGCACTGCTGCTGTCGGTCGGTTGTTCGTGGGCCAGGCTGCTCGTGCGTGTCGTGCTCGTGCTGGTGGTGGTGGTGGTGGTGGTGGTGATGGTGGTGGTGGTGATGGTGGTGGTGGTGGTGCTTGTGCTTGTGCTCGTGCTCGTGCTTGTGCTGACAGGAAGAACTAACGTTAACGTTATAACCTACAGTGGGTGAGTGAGTGAGTGATGAGTGCGTGAGTGAGTGCAGTGTGCTCGTGCTCGCGCTTCTCGCACTGTTGATGCAGCTTGCGCGTTCCTCTCGCTCTCCCCAGCACTGGCAAATGCTCGCAAGAACGTCCCGAATCGAGTCAGTGTCGACTCTCCCCCCGGGCTTGCCAAGTGGTGCACCTCGAGGGACCGACGGGATCTGAACTGCTGAACTGCTGAACTGCCAAAGCGTCCTGCGTCCATGGGGCTTAGCTCGTGCAATCCGAGCCGCTAAAGGCCGACGGCATAGCGTACCGCTCGACACAAACCCTCAACTCGGCTGACGTGAAGAAGAAGGGGTCTGGGAGCAGCCCGAGGGCGGCAGGCCGATGATCGTGCCAGGCGGAGAGAGAGAGACACACACACACACACACTCTCTCTCTCTCTCTCTCTCTCTCTCTCTCGCTGACCTCCTCGTAGTCCTCCTCCATCCACGCCCGCCCCCCCCGGCGCCGCCGCCCATCCACCAATCCACCAATCCATCCCATCAAATCCCATCAAATCCCATCCTATCCCATCCAGTCCCAAACGCAAAAGCTACTTACTACGCACAGCGTGTGATGCTGATGCTGCTGCTGCTGCTGCTGCTGCTGCTGTAATCTCGTTCGACTAGCGGCCGCACGTTTCCCGCCGCGTCTGTGAGGCGATAGGGCGTAGGGATCAGGCTCGCGCTTTGTCTTCGTACGGCCAGCTTCGAATGTGTGCGGCTCCTTATAACTTCCCGCCAGCCTTTAAACCGTTGGCCATCCCGCTGCGTACCTGAAGCGGATAGACCCTCCGTCGTACATCATCTTCCATTCGGCCAGCAGGAAGCAGCTCCGACTTCCGTCTCTGCCTCTGCCTCTGCCTCTGGTCCCGCTACGGTAAGACTCCTGGCCCCGTTTCGTCGTCTCGTCGTCTCCATTGGTCTTCGTGCTGCTGACGCAGGGCAGAAAAGTTGCCCTATTCGCAACCGGTTCTCTTGTGCCGTCGTCGACGGTCGCGCGCGGCGACGTTGGTGCCATCTCGTCTGTTCCGCCACCCACCCCTGCGTGCCTGGCCTATCCTGGAATGCTCAGTGGTAAGTATCGCTCCTTTGAACATTAGTGTCGCTGGTCCAGAGTTTGCTGCTGTGGGTTGTACCTTGCGCCCTTGAAGCTATACGCACTTCCGACTCCTGCGACGGGGGGCTGCTAGCTTCGGATGCTGCCCAAAGGAGGCACCGTTTCTGATCGCTCTTGGACATTCGTCTGCGCATCCACAGAGGTAACGGGCGACTAATTATAAGCAGACGTTCCCATATTCTCGATCGTACCTGCAGTAATCTCTGTACATTCCAGCGACATCGGACCCCTTCCGCTCCACCGTCTGCTAGCCAGCCAGCCGGGCCACCACCACCACCACCTCAGGGACCGTCTCTTTTGTCAGCGAGTCAGTCTACCGTCAACACCAATCTCGGCCATACTCAGCAGCCAAGTATGCCTGCCTACCAACCGCGCCCACTGTTCCGACCCATCCAGGTCGGTCCGTCGATGCCGCAGCTGTCATCGCAGTCGTCGACCGACACCCCATCGCCCACCTCTACCACCCCCAAGCTGGGCTCCAAGAGAGGTCGCATCACGGCCATCGCATGCGTCCCATGCAAGAAGAGGAAGAGCAAGGTAAGATGCGTTCGGCGCGAAGCCATCGACTTGGGCCGAGGCTGACCCAACGCTCACAGTGCAATGGCTTGCAGCCCGTGTGCAACACTTGCGCGATGAAGGGCTCGACGTGTAGCTATGACATGCGCCAGGAACACAGATGGCAGGGCACACTGCGCGTGAATGTGAAGAAGCTCGAGCAAGAGCTGGAGGAGATCAAGGCCGTGTTGCCTTTGCTTGCGACGACGCCTCAGCGAGACGCAGCTATGCAGCTGGCACTCGAGATCCGGAACAACGGCTTCTCGGAGCACTCTGCCGAGGAGGTCAAAAACATCCTGCGAGGCCTCGGTCGGGCATCATCGACGGTATCGTCAGAGGACCCAGCACCCGCGGTCGAGTCTCCCCAAGAGGACATGATGCATGGCGGATCAGGGCAGGAATCGATGCCAGGTTATTTCATGGGATACGGCAACGGCGTCGGGAGCAGCGTGACGCAGGGACTGCCATCAACATCAGAGGTACTGGTCTTTCCTCCTGCATGCCCATGGCCGGTAGAGCTGACTTGATAATAGCCGTCGCAATGGTCCAGCCCCGAGAGCCACGTGCTCACAACGACAGACAATGCAGCTTGGTTGCCGGGCTTTGACAACAACTTCATGCATCATCCCCACAGGGCACCTCCGGTACTCCCTGACGGCAGGTAAGTCACCAGCCATCTCTTCAACTCGGCTGGATCTTTGACAGAGTGAACAGTAAATCGCAAGTTTCCGGCTCCAGTCATTCCTTCGGGCAGGTCCATGGTGTGTCGTTCCGAGCTCCCAATTCGGCTGGGTCAATTCCACCAATCAGCTACATCTGTGCAGCATTCCGGGAAAGTAAGCGACAGTTGTTGGCGGATGGATTCTCGCCGGTGAAAATATTCGGCTCCAATGAAAATGATATCGCCGCGACCATCGGCAACGACATGGACTTCCAGATAGACCAGCCTCTGTCGGTTTGGGCGCCTAGGATCACCAACGTGTTCATGAGCAACGTTTCCCTGGCGGAGAAGCTCGCCTGCGCCGAGGTCGTTAAAGGGTTGATGCAGTGGCAAATTTGCCCAAGTCGACAAAATCTGGAACGGCTGCCAGAATGGTCAAGACCGACGGAAGCGCAGATGGTTACTCCACACGATCCGCTCATCGACTACCTGCCTTGGTGAGTTCCAGTTCCCAAAGTCCACAAGATGAATCGGCTGACAAGTCCAGGCCATCCGTACGGGAATATTTCTTGCACCACCCCGAGTACCATGTCGCAGGCTCCCTGAATGGTCTCATTTGCGTGAATTGGACGTATGATGACTCCAGCATGTTCTACCGCGATCCAAACTCCGGTGTTTGCGTTCTCTCTCCAGCGTTCAGGGAGCATATCCGCGACTTGAACAACTGGACAATGACTCCCGAGGGCCTTGAGCAAATGCCCTTCCTGATGGGCAGAGTCCCCTGCAGTGGTCTTCATTGAAGGTACAATCGACTTTTGTTTCGAGGAAGCAGGGATCACGTTCCGACATCACTCGGCCATGGCATTTCCTCAGGTTCTCTCTTGTTTTTGAAATCGTCCCGCGAGGTGTTCCATGCTCTTATATCATTCCCCGGTAGCCGCACCCATTGAGGTGCCAGAGGCGTCAGATGGGGCTGGAGGCGGACTTTTCTCATTTCGTCAACACAGGCGCAACAACCTCTTCCGTTTTCCGTTGGCAGTTTGGAGCGTTCTCTACCCGAGACGCAGGAAAAGTATGGCCGGTTCCAGAAGCACGCAGGACAGATATTTGCTTTGAACGCTGTTGATAGAAGAGACTGGCGCGTGAATTGTACATTGATGCTCTTTTGGCAGGGCGCTTCGCGGCGCATGGAGGTTGTCGAGAGGGTGGAGAGGCGCTACCTTGGGCGGCGATCGTATGTACAAATAGAGAGAGCATGCATGATGTTTCGAGGTCAAATCCGAGATCAAATCCGAGGAATCCGAGTTGTTACAGACGTAGCAGTGACAGTGACATATGTAGGGAAACGAGCGAGACTTTGAGACTCGGGAGAGCCAAGAGGTAATATGAGGCTGCCTGCGCGCGGGAGAGATGAGAGGAGCCCAGAGGAGAGAGAGAGTGATGAGAGAGAGTGAGCGGCCGGCCGTCCAGGTCATCGAACGGGGAATTGTCTGGGCAGCTCTCCGTCTCTCGCCCGACTCGGAGCGCTGGACCTGCCGCCGTTATTCCCGAGCCCAGGAAGGTCAGAGGGTTCGGCGGTGACTGCCAGTTCGGGAGTGTTGTCCGCAGCCGAAAGGGTGGAGGCCGAAGGGACCGACGGCCCGCGCGCAGATCCGGTGGGAGAGTCGGGTTTCTTGAAGCCTAGAAGTTACTAACTAGCTGCCGCTGCGGATGGCATGCCAGGTCCAGGGCGCGCTGTAGTCGTCAATGTAGTGGTTCATAGATGTTGAGTGAGTGAGTGAGTGAGTGATGGAGTGTTTGTCAGTGGCTGGTGGCGCGGGTGTCATGCTGCTTTTCATCCTAGTCGCGTGCAGTGCTTTGTCCTCGCGCGCGCGCACTCCACCCCCGCGGAGGCTGAGAGGCTGGACCGCTTTGCTACATGTCACAAGCATCCGTTATTGGCATGGCAGGCGTGGATGGACAGCTCGATTCTCGGTCTCGAACGCGCTCGGCGACTCAAAACTCGGCCAAATCTCACCGACATCAAGTTAACGTTAGTCCTCGTTTGTCCGGGGACAGACGAAGTCGCCTTGACCGTCGATGATGAGCCACCATGAGGCTTGTTATAGTTCACGTTTGCGGCTCCTGCTCGTTATCCCCGCACCAGGACAGAAGTCCGCTCACTTCCAGAATGCCGTGACAAAGACTCCGTTGACACACCCCGCGCGGGACAGGAGGCCTGATTGCTTGCTCCTACATTCCGGGTCGACTCTTTGGAGCCGCCTGCCACGTGCCATGTCGTGGGCCAGACCTGACCTGACCTACCGTCCGCCAGCCCAACTCCACCGACTCCTGATAAAGACGGGACGCTACCTGCCCTCAAGTGCTTGCCTCAGTGACAGTGCCGCTCTCTGACGTATCCTTCTTGTCCTCTTGCTTGCTCTTCGACGCCGCCATCTGCCATGCGGGTATTTTGGCCCGCCCGCTGGCCAGCCGGCCGTACGGACTCGAAGCTTGATTCCTATCCGGTGCTGACGCGTTTTCTTGCCCATCGACTCCGCCGACGCCCGACGTTGCCACGGGAGCGTCCTGCAGCTGAGTCGAGGTAGGAGTAGCCGGGCCGCTGCCATTGACGCTCGCCGTACCTTGCGAGCCGAACATGTTTACACCAGCAGGTGTCCCCCTTCCCGCTGGGCTTGTTGCGCTCGCACCCACTCTGTTTCCTACCAGCGTCTTCAAGCTCTTAAGCTCCGTGGACAGATCCTTCAGCCGGTTATCCGTGCTCTCCTTGTGTGCATCTAATGCCTTCGGTATGAGATCCCTGAGACCTCTCACATCATCGTCCAACCTTCGGCTATCCGCGTCGCGCCGCATGAAAGAATCTTTGAGTGAGTTTATGACCGTCTCCATCTCTGAGATTGCGGTGTCTAGGCGTTGCGTCCGAGCTTCTTCCGATTGCTTGAGAGCAGCGGTGTCTGTTGAGAGCTGTTCGAGGAGGTCAAAGGCTTCGCCGAAGGATTTGTCGATAGCGGCCTTGTCTTGTTCAAGCTGCGGTGGCGTTGGCGGCGCAATCATTGGCAGTATGTAGCGCTGTCATACACATTGTCAACGTTCTGGCCGAGCGTGATACCCCATCACATGAAGATATACCTTGGTCGTGAAGTAGAGCCCGTAGCCTACTCCTCCAAGCACTGTGGCCATGATAAACCAGTCCCGCCAGTCTCGTTTCGGGACCCTGAACGGCGCGCGATCAGCTCATATGCCAATGACTATCCTGAACATGCTACCACGTACTCGGGCGGAGGTGGCTGCTGCCAATAGCCTGGATATGCTCCATAACCGGGAGGAGCAGCAGGCGGTTGTTGATATACAACGCCGGATGTTGGATTACCGGCAGGTGGTGCTGCAGGAGCACCTGGCTCTCCTGCGCGAGCTAATGAGGCATCGATCTCCTCTTGCGTGAGGTTCTTGGACTGGAGGAAGGCTATCCGTTTCTCGAGCGGCGCACTGGCTACGGACGGGTCCTGGAGAACTGTGTTCGCGCACAATTAGACCATAGGCGCAAGCAGCAGGGTGACAGAACGCCTACAGGAAACCTATGGTTGTCAGCGTAGTCGATGAAAGGTCGGGTGTCTCTATCGCCTACCGCAGAGGTTACGAGGTCCTCTCGGACCATCTTGGATAGTGTATGTGCACTATGATCCGCACGAACAGTGGCTTGATTGCGCGGTGCTCACGTCGTGCACGCGACAATGACGGTCATTCAGCAACGAAGCAGCTGGAGCTGTCCGCCCGGCACAGGACGAACACGAGGCGGGTGTTCGCCGGGCGAGGACGTGAAAGCCGAGGCATGACTGAGATCACGTGCGGACGGAGCTCCCTCAGCCCTGGAGCTGTTGGAACGTTTGCTACGTTAGTAGGTATGTCGCAGACTTACGACAGGAAAGTACATGTGCGAGGACATGTTGTCGATGACAGTCCTTTCGCATCTGTCCGAAGCTCGAGTTGCTGCATGCAGTGGACAGCTTGGAGCGACACCTCACACTTCACTGCACCGCCGGTAGAACACTGTCTGTCCAGCTCACGCATGTCCGGCACCTGCCGTCTCGTCTTGCCTGGTCCCGCCGGACGCGTCAGAAATCAGAAATCAGAAATCAGAAATTTAGACATGGCATGCAGCACTGCCGCGGGTGATGATCTGTCTGCGGCAGAGTCCGCGGCTGTTTGTCAAGCGTTTTTACCACATGTGTCCATGTGTCCATGTGTCCATGTGTCGTGGGGGTGCTCCGCGGGTGGGAGCCGTGGTATCAGATGAAGTTATCAGATCCGACCGGATTATCGATGATTATTCTCCTCTGCAACGACATCCTTCCTTTGCCCCGTCCTTCATGCTGAACTCCCAGGATACCCATCACCGTGCCGCATCAACCGAAGGGCTGCTTGCGGCGTCGCCGAAGCCCTCGAATGGCGAATTCACGCACTCCCCAGCCGGACGCCAACTCGATCACCACCAGGATGCCACGGCGATGGCTCCACTTGGGCACCTGCGCGAATGCTTCGCAGCTTCGATCCGCTGAAATTTTTCCTCGTCAAAAGCCCGGTCGGTTCTCTGTCTGTTGCAGAGTCTGCCAGCTCCCTCTGCAGCCCGCTCAACGTCGAGTAACGTTAGGGCGCCACACTCGCCTCTTGCTTTGATCTGATCAATCTCGACACGCACTCCGTTGGGCCTCTTGCCTGTGGCGTTTCTGCGTTTGTGCGTTCTGCGTCCTGCGTCCTGCGTCCTGCGTCCTGCGTCCTGCGTCCTGCGGTTCTTTCTGCCTCGCCTTCACCGCGCATTGCGTGCTCTCTTGGGTTGGCTGCCCTGGTGGGCTTGTCGCTTGTCGGCCTCCGATGATCGGTCCTGACTTCCCTTCTTTGGCTAAAGCCCGCCTTGGCCCCGAAAGTTGGCCCGCCGGAACACGCCATCAGATAAATATCTTCTCCGGCAATCTTATCAATCAATCAATCTTATAACCCGGCTGTCCCCAGCTACAGTACATCGAGCCTCCAAGTACTACTCAGCCTGTGCTTGATCAAATCCTTCTTTGCATCCCCTCGACTTCAGCATGGCCGAAGTCGAGCAGCCCAAGACCGTCATGGCCGACGTGCCCAAGGAGACCGACCACACCGTCGTGCGCTCCAACCACTCCTCTGCCGACGAAGAGGTCCTCTTGACTGGCGCAACCAGTCCGGGTGTCAAGCGTATCGAGGCCCTCTCGGTTCACATCACCCGCTTTGACAGGGTCTTCCTCTTTATCGGAGTCTTCCTTCTTGCGTACTGTTACTCCCTGGACGCAACTGTGCGGTCCACGTACCAGGTACATCCGGCACCACAGCAGATCCATCAACCGGGACTCAGGCTGATCACTGGCATAGACTACGGCTACTGCCAGCATGAACCACCACTCTACCTTGGCCACGATCAACGTCCTTCGCAGCGTCATTGCGGCTGCTGGTCAGGTGCGTGTCTTTATCTTCCGGTGCTGATGGAGATATCCCTAACTGTAACAGCCCACTGCCGGCAAGATTGCCGACGTTTTCGGTCGTGTCGAAGTGATCCTCGTCTCGATCTTTTTCTATGTCATTGGTAAATATGGAATCTTGACGAGTTCAACCTTGCGAGCTTCGCGCTGACCGCAACAGGAACGATCATTGAGGCAGCAGCCACGAACATCGAGACCTTCTGCGCTGGTGCGGTGCTGTACCAGATTGGATACACCTTCGTTATCCTTCTGCTGCAGGTCATAATTGCCGATATCACGTCGCTGAAGGCTCGTCTGTTCTTCTCTTACATTCCGGCTACGCCCTACATCATCAACGCTTGGGTCAGCGGCAACATTACCTCCTCCACCCTGGAGACCACGACTTGGAGATGGGGCATTGGAATGTGGGCCATCATCTACCCCAGTATGTGCCAGATCTCTGCAGTCCCGGCAGTTTGAACAAGACACTAACAAACCCACAGTCAGTGCCCTGCCTCTCCTCATCGCTCTCTTCGTTGCGCACCGCCGTGCTAAGAGAGTGGGCGACCTCGCCAATTTCAAGACTCCCTTCCAGCTGCTTGGAGGCAAGCGTCTTTTGATAGCCCTCTTCTGGCAGCTTGATATCATTGGCGTTGTTCTCATGATCGCTGTCTTCGCCCTTATCCTTGTTCCATTCACTGTTGCTGGCGGTGTTCACAAGGAATGGACCACTGCTCACGTCATTGCCCCTCTGGTGGTCGGCGTTTTCACGATCCCTTTCTTCGTCATGTGGGAGCTCAAGTGCAAGCACCCAATGATACCATTCAGGGTAAGTGAGCACAATTAATGTCCGACTTACCCAAGCTGACAGCTTCCTCTAGCTCCTGAAGGACCGCGGAGTTTGGGGTGCCCTTGGAATTGCGCTCATGGTCGACACCTCCTGGTACCTGCAAGCCGATTACCTGTACACTGTCCTGATCGTGTCTTTCAACGAGTCGGTCGAGAGTGCTACCCGTATCAGCTCTGTCTACAGCTTCACCTCTGTCGTCACTGGTTGGGCCCTGGGTGTTGTCGTCATCTTTGTCAGGCGCCTCAAGCCTTTCATTGTCTTCGGTACCTGCTTGTTCATGGTGGCATATGGTCTACTGATCCACTACCGTGGTGGTGCCGACTCAAGCAACCACTCCGGTGTTATTGGTTCCCAGGTGCTTCTGGGTATCGGTACGTATCAATCTCTCGAACATTTGAATAATGACTGACGTCACTAGCTGGTGGTTTCTTTACCTACCCTGCTCAGGCCAGTATTCAGGCCGCTACTATCCACGAGCATGTTGCCGTCATCACTGGTGTGTACCTTGGTATCTACAACATCGGCAGTGCCATCGGAGCCTGCATCTCTGGCGCTGTCTGGACGCAAACCCTCCCCGGTCAGCTCGAGAAGTACCTTAACAACTCCACTCTGGCTACGTCGGTTTACGGTGATCCCTTGGTCTTCGCCGAGGATTACGCTATTGGAACTCCCGAGAGAGACGCCGTTATCGATGCTTACAGGCAAACTCAGAGATACCTCTGCATCACGGGTATCTGCCTTGGAACGCTTCTCATCTTCTTCGCACTATTCCTCCGCAACCCCCGCCTCACCAACGAACAGTCTCTGCCCGACGCTGAGAACTTCGACCACGAAAACAAGACTATGGAAGTCGAGGAAGAGCAGCAGCAGACGTCAAAGCCGAGCTTCAAGCAGAAGCTTGGTCTCGGACGCTTCGCTTGAATGGGTCACTGATCCAAGTACCACACGTACGGAGTCTCTATTTCGACGTCAGTAAGTTTTGGCACAGAAGTGCTCAATATCTGGCATTGCGCGCGGCTGATCCGCCGCCGAAGAGATCTCTCAAATATCTGTATAGATAACATATACCCCTCGTTTCATGTTTGCATTTTATCTAGCACCGCATAATCCAGAAGGAAGCGATTTCTTGGTCTGAATTTCACGAGAGACGTATTTACCTACGCTTCTGTCCGTTCCGATGAGCGACGTGCAGTGTATATTCAGCGGTCCCATTCTGCACAAGGCTTTAAGCAATAATAAGACTCAAATGATCAAACCAGATATTTGGAATTGAATGCATGAACAACGAACCATTGACCGATGCCCCTTCCCCTGTCTATCATGTCAGCAACGAGTGTCAACAATGAGCATGATTATCTGCTCCTTTACTGGGTAGCGCACGAGAGAAATTCTCGTCGGAATACTCCACCGCACGAGTCTTGCCGTGGCACTGCCTGAGCTGGTCCCTGCCCATGTGTTGGTACGTGGTGCCAGAGTAGAACAACCACGACTCGCACATCTGCCGCGGTGGATCCCGACACAAGACTCCGAATTGCAACTCGGATCGCAGGAAGCGCCCCTTGGAGGCTTGGGAACGAGGCCATGGCTTTGCGAATCGGCGATGGCAGTGAAGCTTTGCGATTCCTGCTCGCGCTGACACCGCTGTCTCACTGCTGGCTACTTGCATGCGGAAGCAGCCGCGATGTTTCACGTATTCCTTTTCCTTGTAGTTGCTCTGGTCTCGTGTTATTGGGCAAGTATCGCAGCTCCGGGACGTTCATGCATGTCTTACTGACAATCACGACCGTCTTTTGCTGCGCCCAATATAGAGCTGGCTTGTTCCAGGTGGCGGTTGAGCTCCTCTGAATTTTGGACTTCGTAAAGTAATACTTAGGCCCTTGGGAATGGCGACAGTAACGCTTCAAGAAAGTCGATACGACGAATTTACCCCAATTTTCAATTCATGGAGACCTCAAGATCCCCGGAGTAGCCCATATCTGCGAGTCTTGGGATTGATATAGACCCTCTGCATCAACTCCACAACTTCTACGACTGAGAAGTTACAAGAACATAGGCTATCAAGCAAACCTGCAGCGTCTGAAGGTATTTCGAACGTCTCAGCTGTAAATATCAGACTGCCGCATGCACCAGGGCGTTATGATTGGATATTGCGCTCGGAAAGGCCCTAGAGAGAAAAGCTCTCTTCCAGGGGTTTATTCACAGGTTCACTCTGGATGAACTCAAGAAATATAAGCTAGAGTTGCTTCTGTGATCCATCTTCTATCTCCTACTGTTGGGTTGTCATTCGAATGCCTCTACCTTTAATAGAGACATGCTTACTGTGACGTCTCACTCAGATCGAGCCAGGCCGACTACGCGCTAATATCGTAGCTAACAAATTGGTTGGGTCAAGGGCTTCATTATCGCCTATCAGAGCCTGGACATGGCTATGGAAGCGCACATAGCGTTGCCCGACCTGAGCGTGAGGATACGGAGCTACAGGTTTCCAACAGTCGACCGACGATGGACAAGTACGTGTAGATATAGAAGCACAGTGCTGGTCTGCCATGGTGTTGTTCTTTCCCCGCGTCAACTCTGGGACCGCACGGGCCATTTCGCTTCACCTGCTTCCGCGCCGCAAACCTTAACTGAACGCGACTCAACGCGCCCGCCTCTCTCCCTCCGCAAAATGTTCTGCCTTCTCAGACTACGGCTCTGCGATCAACACCTTTCTATTCGCAACAAAGCAGCGCAGTCAGAGCGCCCACGGCGATGTCCTCAGGTACGATGGCTCAGAGTCCGCTAACGTCCATCCTTGCGAGCGATCTATCCGAACGGCTCTGTTCTCATCATTGGACCGACCAGACTCGGATGTCACTTGTTACGCTTCATCCGGGAAATTCCAACCGACAGGACAGATTTTTCGTTGAACTGCGGTATCTCATCGTCACTGCTACGCTCGCAGCATAGCCTTTCATGCTCCCGTTCCTATCCCCCCCACGCCCTCAGGTACAGGATCGTGGGGACGTTCAATCATGGACATCCAGCGCCGGCTACAGCCGTCATGATACCATACATGCTGGCTTAGTTCATACCTACAGGATGTTCTTGTCCTTGGGTACTAGGACTAGCATCCCATGTGCGATCCCGGAATAATCTTGGTACCCTACGCGGAACTACTGACTTCTATCGTTTTCACTTGAGCTCCAAGTCGGCTATCCACGACCAGTAAGCGAACGCATTACCAACGATGCACCTACTTTTCTGTTATTCAATTCTCTTGTCGGATGACTGTCAAAATTGTTTCGGACTCCCTGGGCAATGCCAACGGACAAGCGAATGTGCTGTATCGGTAGCAATGCCGAATGTCGAGGTTCCTCCATATCCCCTGTAATACAGCTGTTGCGTTTCGCTCGAGAAGCGCATGGTTAGTCAAGAGTCGTCCGATACTCGTGGTTAGACTACAGATGTCCCTACCGAGTACACTTCTGTCTTCGTTGAAGATGAAGCCACAACGCCCTAATCATGTACGAAATGCGATATCTGGAGAAGTCGATCGATCGATCGTTAAGTCCTAACATCCTCTCCGGACAAGATCCATCCGAATGGAGTAAGGAAGTGGACGCCACAGGTACCTGTCGAAACTCCGAACATGGTACGACGGCTATTGGTGTCCCAGCCACCTTGCCTAAGAGGGGTTTTCCGCTTGCAGCGGCTTTTCCGAAAGGTGACCTGAGTATCTCCCGATTCCCGTCCGGAAGCCATGGTAAAGGCCCTTTCCTCCGCCTCAGTCGTGTCCCAATGCATGTGGCGGGTTCTTGGCTCAAGCCAAATCATCTGGAGCCAAATACACTTACTGCGTCATTGTCAGGTAGGGTTTGCGGGCATCTTTGCGCAGCAGCTGGGCTGCAACGTAAAAAAACTTCGGAACCTTATTGTCCTCGACAGGTGCCATGAAGATCACACATCACCACATTGACAGAACAGTCGAGGCAAAGCATGTGTGCCTAAATGTCGCATGGGAATGAATCGACCCATCATCTCGTGGGGTGGAAGAAGCACACTACATACAGTACGTGTACGTCCGGACGTCAAGGAAAACCTGCCGCGTCCGCGAGGCCAGGGGCTTCCAAAAGACCACCTTCGGCACGGCTGTCGTTACCAAAGCCTCAGCTTGGCTGGAACCCTGGTTAACGGAGCGGGAAGGCTTATCACTATAGTACGCGGTATGTAGCCGCTTAGTGATTTCAGTTTCCCGCTCTGGTACAAAGATACACCAGAAAAGGCGTACCTACCTAGGTACCTCGATGGATATTCTGAGAGCCTAACGATCAATACCGGCTAAAGAGTCAGGGACTACAGCAATCCCGGATTTGCCAAAAACTTTGTATCCGTTGGGTTGAAGCTATCAGTAACTTCCCTTCGGCAAAACCTTACTGGAAAGGACCGGATACTACCGTTCCTTACCTGGAAACGTGAAAGTCTAGGTCCCTTTTACTTGACTCAACCAAAGTAAAGCCAGGCTTGCATTGTACCACAGGTTAGCAGACTAACGAGTCAACGAAGGCGCGCTTGTCTACTCCAGCGCTTCCGGAGGCTCCGAAGCCACACTGAAGTGGCACCATGGATAATTTGTTGGTGTAGTAGGTGCGTTGCCTATGCGAGATGTTGTCTCGATTTTACCAAGCAATCGGGAGAACTACGCAGAACCAACAACGGGATCAGTCGGGATACGTACCCCGTACGGAGCAACATCCGATTCGAGTCAGCGGTGAGCGGTGAGATTACCATCTTATCCGTTTCCCAAAGCAAAATACTCATCAGCTGAACAGCAACGAGTTTCTGTTGAAGGACTGATGACATGCGTACTCGGTTACGTGACCAGCACCTATCTCCATGCAGCAACGCGCGTCATGCCGCGATGGAATCGACGCATGACATTGCACGCTCGAAATGGAACGGCGCGCGTTGCGAGCACTTATCAGCTTGGTCCCGCGTTTCAATTCTATGAAGTGAGAAGGTTAATTGACATCGTACATCTCTAACTACAAGGAAGCTGGAACGCTGAAAGCGCCGGCCAGACGATCTAGCTACCGCTGCGTCCGCACCGCCCAGCTGGCCGATGATCATTGAGGGAAGATGTTTTTAGGTTACCCACAGCAAGGCAGTGCCCGTGGCAGTGTAAGGCATTATACGACAAGGCCTTACTGTTTCATGAAAAGGGAGGCCCCCCAGAAGTTCGTTATGGGGACGGCGAGAGTGAAACGCCAGCAGGAAGCCTGACAAGGGAGAAAGACGTAGGAGATGTCCGCTGTTCAAAATAGCGTTTGCGGCCGGGGCAGCGTGTGAGTGAGTGGGTGCTGAAGGGTAGGGCCTGGCGAGGCGGAAACTGCTACCGCAGCTCCATGCATCATAGCGCAGTTCATGCAAGCGCGTCCAGGCCAACGAGGAGAAGGCGGCCTTGGGCCAATGACAGGGAGGGTGGGTATGGCGGGGTTGTGGGTTGTGGGTTGTGGGTTGTGGGTTGTGGAAGGGGAGGGGCGGGAAAGTATCGATAAGCGTAAAGATTCACCATACGTCCGCTAATCCTCAGCATCGACCCACAGACGAGCGGTGTGAGTGGCACGGCACTCGGTTCCAGCTTGACAACACAGCTGAAAGCGATGTGGGCTCACGAGACGTGAAGAAACGGCAGACATGAATCACGAAAGCCGTTGAGACACTAAACGAGCATCAGGCTCAGTTCAGGACAGCTTGTGGACTTCAGGAGGCGGACTCGGCGGCAGGCAAAGGGAGGCAAGCAGAAGGCCGGAAGGGCCAGGCTGACGAGCAAGTCTGCAGCAGCATCCATGTGCTTGGAAAATTCCAGAGCCTCGCTTGACAGCGAGTGTGACGGTCTTCAGATCGCTATTACCCACCGATCATCCCATCACGGGCCGGATTGGGCATGGAGGCAGTCCTCGAGGACGGATGGCACACGGAAGGCCCCAGCAAGGACACGCAGGGCGCTGAAGGCCACTGGAGGCCACTGGAGGCCACTGGATCGTCCCCATCGAACACGGAACCGGGCCAGACTCAGGGCTGTGGAGGCTGCACCGTCGCTCAAGTGCCGGTCAGAGGCGCCAGTTGACTCCGGCTCGCTCGGCCCAATCAGCCCGTGGCACTGGCTTTTCCTCAACCGGCATGATTCATCTTCAACATCTCGTAAGTCTATCGTGGGAGAAGTTGGAATGCCACGTTTCTGGTGGGCCATCTGCGATGCGAGCTCTCCCAGGCGCCCTGGCCTCCCGCGAACAGAGGCAAATCTCCGCGCTGCGTGTGACCAGCGGACTTGGCGGACCAGACGACCTGAAACCCTGACCGATCTTTTTTCTTTCCTTCTATTGGCCTGGCAGGCTCACAATTTCCGTCCATTGGGATTGCCATTGGGACCAAGGACGCTGACGGGGCGCGGGTCAGGGCGGTGATGAAGTGCTGGCTGCACGCACGACCTGCTGCACACGAGCGAAGGAGGCGGACGGAACAGGGCGACAAGCAGCGCCAGCAGCGCCCTCACCGGGTTGCACCAATCAACGGCAGGACGATGAAACCGCCAATCAGGCCCAGGAGAGCGCAAGGCGGGTCGCGCAAGCCCCGTTGCTCAGACGAGGGCCCAAGGAAGCCGGTCAGGCCAATGGTTTCGACGACGGACCCTGTCTGTCTCGGCGTGGCATCTCAGAGGGCGAAAGACTCTTTGAGAGACTCAGTCTCTTTCGTTCTCGGGCTGCTGCTACTGGCTCGTTGCCAGGGAATTACTGGGATGAGAGATGACTGGACATCCGTCACGCTCTCTCGCAGCAGCAGCAGCAGCAGTCCGTGCCGCAGTATTGGGAAAAAAGTCAGAGGGCGCGAGGATCTGCGAGCGAGGCCGCCGGGCCCGGCGCTACAGACAAAGCGGGCGGCTGGTGGACTGTGTGAGTGGCCGTGGGTAGAGTTGCACTTCGTAAGCCGCTGTGCTGGGCGCCCCGGGCAAACAACGGCGGCATATGCACTCGCACCGACTGCCATCTCCCTGTCTGTCCAGCAGCACTGGTCTCGAGCTTCAGCCGTCCATCGACTTGTTTTCCGCAGTAGTGCGCGATGCCGAGCGGAGCGTTCGGCCAGGGGACCCTCTCTCACCACGGCCGACCCTTGGACGCCAGCCCGCCTTGACCACGTCGATCGAGGCAGCAGGAAGCGTGTGAGTGACCGAGTCTGAGGGGGAGACGTGGGAGAGACGGAGTCTGAGCTTGTGTCTGAGGCTGGCGCACTCCGCTCTGCTGCTGGGCGCTGGGCGATGGGCGATGGGCGGTGGGCATGGGCATGGGCATGGGCATGGGCATGGGCATGGGCATGGACGATGCCGCGACGACGGAGGCGCCCTGCGACATTTTTCGCCGCCCGCTGCTGGCTGGCACGACGCACGATGCACGACGCAAGACGCACGACGCTGGACGCTGGACGCTGCCACCGGCCGTGTGTTGAAGGGGCGCCGGACGAGGAATGCACCAAGCCCTGATGGGCGCCACGGACGCATGCAGAGCAACACCCACACGCTCGCAATCAAAGGGCTGCTGAATGGTGCTCATCATCACAACAGCAGCGCAGCAGCAGCAGCAGCAGCACACAGGCAACGAGCGGGCGGCGAAAAGCAACATGCATGCGCCTACTGGGGAGGCCAGTACCGAACAGGCCAATGTGTGTGTGTGTGTGGGTGCTCGGTTTCTGTGTGCTGCCTCGTCGACCACTCCTACCCGCTTCCCAGTCGCTGCCACTACCACCACGATCCCTCTCTCTCTCTCATTACCCACGCACCCTCGCACCTCGCAACCTCTCTCACCCTCTTACTACTCAGGCTGCCTGCAAGCGCGCGCGGACGGAGGGGGCTTGGGGCTTGGGGCTTGGGCTTGGGGCTTGAGGCGGCGCTGGTTGGCCAGTTCTTTGGCACACAACAGTCACAACCTTTCGCACCTTTGCACGCGTGGCGCTAGCGTCAATCCCGCCTGGTGGCCCAAGCCGTCAGCCCGCGCCCGGCGGCCGTCAATCGCCTGCGCAGCCCCTCTGGCTTCTCTGGCTTCTCTGGCTTGTGTGTCTGGCGCTCTGGCGCTCTGGCTTTTGTTGTCTGGCTCGCGCACGCTGGCGCCCAGGGGGGCCCGCCGTGCCCGGCTCTAGCCCATCCAGGCTCTAGTGAATCCGTCTTCGTCATCTTGTGGAGCATGGATCACCTAGCCTGATCCTTCCTATTTCTAGATAGTCCGTCTCGCCCTGCAACGGCCCAGCAGGCCAATCCACACACCCAATCTGCATCACTTATCATCACCGCTGCCCCAACCCGCCCTCCCAGCCCGCCAGCATCAAACCAGCCCCTACTAGTACTTCTCTCCTCCACCACCACCACCACCGCCTCTCCACCCCGCCATTCTACACTCGACCACCTCCTACTCCGACTACTACTACGCGCTCTGCCGGACTCTCTCTGTCAGCCATTCCTTGGACATCCGTTCTTTCTTCTCCGTCAAAAGGATCCACGCGAATATTTTGACCCCCGGACCCATTTGGACCCATCCTTACCTGCACATTCCGTCCTTGGAGCCCTTCACTGGATTGCTGAGGACCTCTTCTCTCCCATCCCTTTTCCACTCCATCATGTTGCCGACGCCGCCTGCTTCGCCATCACCAAGTGGTTACGCGCCGCAACACCGCCTCGGACAGGTCCTTGCAGGCCGTTTGCAGCTTGTTGGAATCCTCGGCGAGGGTGCTTACGGGACCGTGTATCGGGCTGTAGACATCCACTCCCACGTGCAGTATGCTGTCAAGGCCCTCAACAAGCTGAATCTGGAGCCCCGCCAGCGGAAATTCCAACAACGCGAGATCCAACTTCACCACCTGGCCAGCTCCCACCCCAACGTAGTTTCTTTGGTCAAGATCATGGACTCGCCCGAGTGCACTTACGTAGTCCTTGAGTACTGCCCGGACGGTGACCTGTTCTCCAACATCACCGAGATGGGTAGATACGCACAGGATGACGAACTGGCCCGGAGCGCATTTCTGCAGATCTTGGACGCCGTTGGATATTGCCACTCTCTTGGCATCTACCACAGAGACCTCAAGCCGGAAAACATCCTTGTGACTGACCAAGGAAACACTGTCAAGCTTGCGGATTTCGGTCTGGCCACCTCTGACCATATCACCTCCGACTTCGGTTGCGGTTCCACTTTCTACATGTCTCCAGGTTAGAATATTTGCTCTCGATCCGTTGTGGCGGACCATACTAACAAAAACTCCAGAATGCCAGCAGCCGAATCCCAAGGCATACGCTTGCTACGCCTCTGCGCCCAATGATGTCTGGTCCCTAGGTGTCATTCTGGTCAACCTGACCTGTGGTCGCAACCCATGGAAGAAGGCTTCTCTCGAAGACTCTACCTTCCGGGCTTTCATCAAGGACCCGAATTTCTTGGGATCAATACTGCCAATCTCCGCAGAGCTTGACACCATTTTGAGGAGAATATTTGATCCCAACCCGGCCACCAGGATCACCATCCCCGAATTGAGGGATATGATTCAATTCTGCCCGAGGTTCACCAGGCCGGCCAACACACCCGTTTACACTCCTGCTCCTCTCCCGTCTCCCCCGCTCCAACCCTTTGAGTGCAACCCTTGCATGCAAATGGGTATTTCTCCTCTGGCTCCTCAGTACCTCCAAAATTGCATGCCTCAGACTCCAGTCTCTCCTCCATACGCCATGAGGTTTCCACAATTGACCGGTTCTTCGGGAGGCTCTGGTTCCGACTCTGGGTCCGTCTTCTCCCACACTTCCTCGGCGTCGTCCAGCTCCTCCTCTTCTTCCTTCACCCACGTCCACAACGTGCCCTCAGCCACCTCTGTAATGGGCCAAAATTCATACGTACCCCCGGCCAATGCTTGGATCAGCCCTTTCTTCCAGCATGCCGGTAATCTGGTCAAGCAATTTTCTCAACAGCTTTCTTTCCAACGGCCGCTGGTCGCCCATTAGATGGAATACCGGCAACCACTTCCCAGGACAGGAAGATATCTTCATGGACATCCATTACGGCTTCTTCACGAAATGTTCCCAAAATTCAAAAAAGTCATGACGAGATGAGATTTCCAGTTCCAAATTATTTATTCTGCTTTTGCGCAAGGTGTTGGGGGCGGGTGGGTTTCTGCTGGCGCAATCGGACAACGACGTATCTTCACAAAGTCCGGCCATTCGACAAACACGTCGAGATTATTCTTGGCCAGGACTGGGCCCTGAAACAGTCTCGACTTGCCGATATACGCTTTTTAATTATGCATCCTTGGAATGGGCCAGCTACATAGACAAGCGGCGGATCTTTGTCTCCAGGAAGAACGTTTGGATCTTCGAGGTGACTGTAAGTCGAACATGGAGAGGATGGATGAGGCGACGCAGCATGCATACGGAGTCTTCATTCTTAGTCGGAGCCTTTTCTCCTTCCACATTCATTCAGATACCAGATCGAGTCCTCGAACTCGTTCACCATTGTAACACTAGATAGAGTCCAAGAGGACAACTACTGCCACAAGGCAGGTGACGAAAATTCACCACGATGACTTGTTGACATAAAGACTGAATTTGTATGGTCTCAACTACTTCATTGACGTCTTCGACTTGCGCCTGTGACAAGATTTACGATTGAAGATGGAAAGAGGCAGCTTCAGTCGAGCATGTTTCCTTGATGTTCATCTGACGTGTATCTCGATTCGTACCCCTGCCCACGTCATGATCTCGCTTCGGCAGGTTGCAAAACAGGCTGTGAATATCAGACGATCCAACTGGATTGCACCGAGTGATCCTGGGCAACACCTAGCGCGTAGCTCTCGTTCCGAGCAGTGCATGGAAGAGCGAGACAGCATTGAGTTTTGCCCAGGACGGCAACCGTTTCAAAAGCCTGCCCATTGACCCCATCACACTCATCCGACGACACTCTCCACAGCCACCACCATGGCAACGGATGGGAGGCCCTACGCCTATCAGCGGCGCAATGCATGCGGTACTCGACTACTGTAAGGCATAGCGCCGGCTGGTTACGTCGGGATATGTGTACATGGGGGACTGTACAGCATCTACAGATCGGACAGCCATGGCTGCCACAGGTCCTAGGTCTAGCAGGTGACGGAAACGATGGGGGCGGGGTGGGGGGCGGAAACATGATCGTTGCCCGATTGTTGATTCCTGTCTTCTCCACCTCCGTCCGGCCCCTACAGTAACGTTAAGTACATGCTTGTTGGCGTGTAGGCGAATTCACAGGGTTTGATTGAAGGGCGGCAGATCATGAGCACCTTCGGCCAATACTCCTGCAAGAGACAACAAGCCCTGGGCCATCACTGATTCCCACAGCAGAAGCAGACTGCTCGCCGACAACTCTTCACAACAACACGCGACAACCGACACCGCCGCCGCCGCTATGTTGCGTACGGATTACGGCGTCACCAGACCATGGGACTATCCTAGGTAGGTGGAAGGTATCTACACTATCTCCTGTCCACGCCAGCGCTCAGCACGTCAGCACGTCAGCCGCGGCCACCCACATCAGCGCAGGCAGTGGTGGCGGCCCTTTCGGTCACCTTGGTCGACCACTCCAGCTGCTGTGACTTATCTTGAAACCTATCCCACTCAGAGCATGCCACGGAGCTGGACGCACCGCCTGCACATGGAGAACAGGACCATCGAAACATGATCGAAGCCTCAGCCGCCCGCCGCAACGGCCGCTCGAATCGCACGCTGCTCATGCCAGATGCCGCCTCCCGCAGGAACAGGAGCACGAAAGGGCTGTCTGTCTTACACGGTAGCATGTCCGCTGTGCCTCCTGCTGCTGTCGCGCTGTCGCAATCCAACTGCCCCGAGGGCCAGAGGCTGTCAGCAACACCATTCGTTCGGCCGATGAAGCTCACTCCTCACCCGTATTCCGTAGTACAGTCTCCAGTCCTCGCGCCCTTGCCGTACCGTGGCCTCTCGTGTGTATTCCCTACTCTACACCCTGCAATTCGACGGCCTGCCAGTGCGTCGTGCATCTGCATCTCGCCTGTTGCGCTGGCTCTCGGGTCAACGCGGCTGAAAAGACCGTTGGGTCCTGTTCCACTCCCAGCACAGTAGATTGTGCACAATTCTATGCATGCGACCGCTTGTGCTCTCTTCCCTTGTTGATTCCGTGTTTCCTCGCGCGTTCCATCGTGTTGCCTGTGGCTGTTTTTGTTTATCCGCTGCCTTGGAGAGAATGCTTGGCTGCTGTCCTCGAATGCGAAGCGTCTCAAGTGGGAGCCGCTGCATTTTCTGGCTGCATTTTCTGGCGGCATTATACGAACAAAGCATGCGGATAGTTTGTCTGGCAATCATTACACCGTACTGCGGACGAACCAAGTGCTTACTGTTAGCGATCATCGAAGAAATCCGCTCATCTGAAAGTCACAAGCCCTTGAGTCGGTCGTCATGAGCGTTCTTCTGGAGACTGCCAATCCGGATTGCTGTTTCCAAGGACATCGAACTCAGCTGCGACTGCATTCTCAAAGGTGGTTGAAGCACACCTGAACCGCATTTTCCAAACACTTTGACACCTTGCTTCATTCAGTCGTCGTGGTCCAAACTAATGCAGACAGCAGATGTCTGGACCATGAAGCGAGCTTAATGCTGTTCACTGCCATCAGATACAAAGATGAGCCAGACCTTGACGAACAATATGCGCCGCCGGCTTCTCCTTTCCTCGGGCTCCCTACTACCATTTTGGATTGATTGTTTAAAAATCAAGCAATACTCTCCACAGCTGGAATAGCGCGTACATTCTGCTGGACTAATCAATGACAAGATGTCCCTCGCTCCGCTCAATCCGTACATGTTACCCGGTCGGTTTGGTAAGTACCTTGTCGACTTTGGCTCCCGCGCTGCTCTCCCCAGACCTCTCAATCTCCACATCGCAGCAAAAAGTGACTTGTCGGCCACCGACCGGTTGTCACCTCGTCCCATCACGGCCTCTGCATACGCGAACTCCCGCATCTCCATGTATGTGCCAAGGTCCCAAAGCAGCAAGCTCCCGCTGGCGGCGCCCCTGTCCAATAACAAAGTCCTACCCGGAGCAGCGGAACGCACGATCTCAAAACGGCAGCATGCCAAACGTGGAAAAACGGTCTGCTCCCGCACCCTGCAGGCCCTGGTGGATTGGCTGTGGGTCTTCGCCCTCTTTTTTTCCTCTTCCATCGTTCCCCTGACCACGGAATATACGCGCGCGGAGTCACGCGGACGAGGTGGAAAAGGCGTCGCGGCACGAGAATCGCCATCCAACTCCACATGCATAGCTCCACCGTCTGCGCACGTTTCGTTGCGCGGGCCGTTGCGCCAGCGTCGCGTGTTGTATGTGGGTTAACGTTATGGCAATAGAGTCCAGAACGCCCAGCCTCCACCGTGCTTTCTCGTTCCTGTTCTTCCGTGTTGCTACCCGCGACCAAAGTGGAGACTCGGATTTTGATGATGGGGCCTTTTCTTTTTTCTTCCTCCACCTTGCCCTTGCCGACGGGGATCTGTACAGGAAAGACGTTGCGGATGTGCTGTAGGGATGGCACACGACCTTTGCTTGCCATTGTCTGTTTTCCTTGCCGGATTGAGGACGGGGGCTTGCAACTGCCGGATACCCGCTGCTGTTTGCTTCAGCCGCGGGAACCGGAGCGGTGTCGGGTTGCTCGATTGGCACATCACATGGCTCTGCGGTCAGCTTCGGATACTACTCGGTGGTGCCGCTTTGCATGGCATGTGTTGTTCCACAATTGGATTTGACTTTGTGAGTATCTTGGATATAGGTTGTGATAGCATATTATCAGGTACATACGACCACAGGTCGCAGAATACTGGGCATCCCGTCCGCTCTGCCATACATAAGCTGCGAACCGGCTGATTAGTAGTTAGGTGGGTGACCACTAGCGAATACCAGCTGTTGTATGTTTTGCCTTTTTGGCTCTTTCTTTTTTTTCGACTGCACACACATTACTCGATGGGGCAGCAGCTTAATCATGGATAATGCCGTTTGATGAACTCCAATTCCCAAATACGTACTAACACTCGCCGAGCCACCTCATTTAGATCACTTGACAGGAGAAACATTCATGGTTATATCAAACAATTTTTCGCTCTGCTGACCGACAGCACTGAACGATAAGGACAGCAGCGGAGGATAAGTAAACATCACAGGATGTGAGTACGATATTGCTGCTGTATTGCAAGTGTGCATTAGACACGATACGAGTGAAGCGCAGGTTGCCAGGACTTAAGAACTTCGTCGTGAACAATCTGAACTAGAAGAAAGCGCACCATCCGATATACATAGCCGCCAAGTTCTTTGGGTCGCGCGCCTGATTAATCAGCGCATCAACATACCCTTCCACACTCAACGGCACGCTCTCTCCTCTGAGCAACCCCCTGACCTTGCCATTGACACTTTCCAGTACTTCTTCAGGCGTTGTCGGCACTCCCGGTACAAGCCTCTTCTTTTTCCCGATGAAGTCAGCCGTAGGGTCGTACAGGAATGTCTCGAGGATTGTCATTAGGGTATCGATGTTTTGACGCAACTGCGTCAGCGTCAGCTCCGCAGCGAGGCGGAATGGGCCCTCGACGCCACAGGCCCCCATGGCATCGACCATGTTGTGCGTGAGTCGGAAAGGAACCAGTTCCGGCTTCTCGAATGTGAGGCCTTTGTCGAAAAGGCAATTGAAGTCAACGTGGAAAACCCCGCCATTTTCTTCTCTCAGCAAAACGTTCTCTCCGTGTCTGTCGCCTAGACCGAGGACGTGACCAACAATGGACATCACAGCGCATGTGCGTGTGTACTTCAGGCGAGCGTTGAACCAGGCCTCGGGCTTGGGGAAGGTTTCCATGAACCATTCGTAGAGCACCGGCTTGAATGTCTTGAGGATCCGGTCTGTGAATATGGGGAGATTCCTGACGTCCGCACACGCTTCCGCCAGGAGTATTTTCGTCTCGTTGTAGTCGATAGGAACGCCCTTTTGGCGATATAGCTTGATGATAATGTCGCGCATCGGCTTGAGCCCCTCAACCCATTCAATCGCACCACATTCTTCGTTCAATGGCGTCACGGCATAAGTCTTGATATCGAGTCGCCTTTTGCTGGATTCGACGTCACGGATGAGGGCCCGATTGATCATGGCATTGAACTCCATCAAGCGTTGGTCTTTGCGAAGGTCGTCTTTTGGTTTGCACAGTAAGCCATAGGAACGGCCGTCTGAGCCTCTTACTGTCAATTTGCGGGGCCGCTGAAGCGAGCTGAGGACGAGGACGTCATCAAAGAATTGCGATATTGTGGTAATGTTGCCGTTGAAAGGTTTGTGGTTTCTCACCGATACCTCCTGTGTCGCTGGTAGGCTTGCTATCAAGGTCTTCTCCACAGGGACGACCATTGAGCAAGGTGCAAGCTTGTGGCTGAAACCTAGATCTTTTGAAAGACTGACCCGCGCCGTCCTGCTGTCAACGGTCGCATCGCAGGCGTGTAGAAGTGCATCAGAGAGCCTCTGAGCCTGCGAGATCAGAGTCTTCAAATCTGGCCCAGACGTCTCGGATTTATTTCGACGACCATGTTCCTGTGGAACTTTAGTGACAACTTTTGGTATCCACATATTGCACTTACTCTCAGTTTTGCCAGCAATGCCACACCTCTACTTGATCGATCTGGAGAAGTTGATTTAACGACCGCAAGAAGACTCCACAGCGATTGATGCGGATATGTGCTCGCAACTTTCACAATGAGACGACTCAAAAGATCGTATATCTGCTGATTTGGGTGACTTATGCGGGTGATCATTTGCGGTAAAGCGGTATAGAAGATATAGGCGGGCAGTCGCTCAATGGCGTACTTCTTGAACTGTTTGTTAGTCTGCTCAAGCTTCAGCGCTCGCAAGACGGCAACGTTTCCCCTGCCAATAATCAGTATCCTTCTATCTAACTTGTAAGGACTGCACTTACTCCCTTTCCAACCTCTGTATTTCCCTTTCTGTGACTTGAGGGCCTGGTTCTTTGCGAACCTCCACCCCAAGATCCAACCAAAGCGTAAGCAGTTTTGGTACAGTCTGGTACAAATACTTGGATCCGTAGCTTAGAGACCGCAAGTAGCTTGAAATTACGAGACTGGCAGTATCCCCGCAATTGGCCGCAAGCGATCTTTTGCTTCGCGGAAGCGCCTTTTCTCCCTCAAGCTGCTTATTATAATGCTTTCCCAGGTAATAATGTCCCTTCTCCCATCTTGGGAAAAATTTGATGGCATAGTTGTAATTCTTGATGATGGTGTCCGATCCAGTCTGTCCAGCTTGGTCAAGCCACTTGGCTAGGAGGAGATATGCTCTGGCCGCAAGCTTGTTCCGGAGCTGGTCTGGATCCTCAGCCATGCTATCCGTGCCATTATTCGACATGATATCGTGCGAGCGGAACGCTTGGGCTTTGATCGCACCCTCCAGGTTCTGTATGGCTTTCCGATGATGACCGTCTTTCCATAGCAGGCGAGAGTGCTCTATCTTGGCTTCATCTTCTCCGAGTCTTGTGGCATGTAGCACAGCATCAAAGGCAGTACTTGTCAAATTTGCCTTGCGTGCCAGTCGTGCGCTCTTGAGCCATACAGAAGCGATATCAAGCTTCGAGAATTCGCGTGGTGACAATTGCATGACGGCACGCCTGACACCAAGAATGAACTGTTTGTCAGCAGTATAAGCTCCAAGAATATCGACTCGCCGGTCCAAGGTTACTAGTAAATCTTCGCGGCGTTTCCCGAGGTTATGTTCGGCACCACCGATGGCCTCCATCTCGTAGACGACATGTAGTTTGAGCATGTGATCATGACAGGCCTGAAGAGAAGCTGTGGTAGATGGTGATAACCCTCTGGCGACGCCCTCTCGCAAAGCGTAAATGGAAGCTGTGAAGCCTTCGGTGTCTTTGTCACGAAGAGCCAACAAGGCCTGGCCGACGCCTACGTTGAAGTCTTGTGACCCAAGCTGCGGAGTTTTATGTAAGGAAGCTTCAAGGGTATGCCACTTTCCCGTATTCCATGACGCTTCTGCGGCAAGCGAAAGTATCCTTGGTATCTGTATGGCTGTGCTATTGCGGAACGTAGCCACATGCGCCAGGAGTGAATCTAGGACGGCTGATCAGACTCCATCTTGAAACAAAAAAGAATTTTACTTACCGTATTGTCCAGACTCCCTTAGGCAGTTGACCAATTCGTATTGGTAATCAACGTCGCAGGGCTTCTCTGCCAATAACATTTCATACCAGCTTTGGGCTGCAGTCCACCTGCCAGCCTTCCGATGTTCGAGAACTTGCTGATTGGGATCCAGGATCTGCAGATGAGCTGAAATGCCGTCTATGCTGTCTGGCTCATCAATCTGAGCATAGATATGTTGTAGATGTTGGTAATGGATCTCGCGATCTGGGTCATCAATGTCCATTGCAGCACGCCCACCCTTGAGCTGGCGCATGTACTGTTCCCAATGGAAAAGGGCTCGAGCATACGAGCCGCATTCGACAGCGCGGCGTGAGATTACTTCGGCAGGGATGGAATGCAATATGCGCTCGATGGCGCTGATTTGCGCGACGGCATTCTGTTCTTCAAGCCCAGAGTACTCTCGACCAGACCGTGCAGCAAGAATTTTCGCTTCTGTAAGACCTCTCCGTTTCTCTTGAAGCCACTTTGACATATAATCCAGGACCTGGAAAATGTTCTGTGTGGTGTTAGTCGAACATTCAACAAGGCGGGCAGTGAACCTACTTCGCTGCACTGCTTCACGTTTTCTACCTCTGATCCAGACCCGTGGATCTCATACTCGAGCACAGCGAGCAGCTCGCTGGCCACGTCAGAAATTTCTTGCTCGGTGCCTCCCAGTATGATGTTTACAGCGGCAAAAGGTAACAAGAATGTCGCGATAGACAGATCTTGGCCTCGAATAACTCTTGCAAATACGGGAAACACCATTCCCGCATTGTCGCCCTTCCCACGCCGCAGCAAGTCGTATACAAAAGTTCGCAACCACGTTCCATGACCAACAGCGGGATGGAAGATGGGATAACTCTGCAAGTCCGGGACTACGGCCTTGTTTGTCTGAATTTGATACTTCGAGTTCAAGAAAGGTGTGAGAGTGTTTCTCACGCTCTCCGGAATCTCCATCCATTGTTGATAGACAGGACTTGACTGTGACGAACGCGGTCGGTAATTTGCGACTTGATTAAATCCGCAGAACTTTAACAATTCTTGCATTGCATGAGCAAGAAACCCCTGTAACTTCGCATTTGTCGCCGAATGGAATGCTTTGACTAGCACTGACTCGAGGAAGAAAGCTACGAAGTCGATAGTCTCATTGGCGCGCTCGAAGTTGGAGAGGACCAGGATGTCTTTTCTCGCGCGGACCGTTTCAGTTCTTGATGGATCCAAGCAGCCTATGAGTCCGAGGCACTGGGCACAGAGGATAGGTATTTCGGAACTACTCTCCGCAAAGCGAGTACAAGCATCTAGAATGGCCCGGCAGATGTCTGATATCGCTGGACCTGGATGTTGGCTAATGGCGGAATCATAAATGAACCTCTGGTTGCTTTCCAAAAAGGGAATGAGTTCTCTCAGTGCTTGGATGACCACGATTGCGTTCTCGTCTTGACAGCGTAGTGTGAAAGCTTGGAAGCTCTCAACAGAATTCTTCGGCCGGAAACGATCTATCTCCGATTCGATCTTCGACAAACCTGGTACGCCGACCAGGGATGGGAGCATGTCAACTCTGCTTTTCAGGAGATCGTTATGATCACGGACTAGATCAGATATCATCTTGTGTGCCATGACTTGGAGATCGTCATCGAATGACCTCCAATGTTGCGCGACTACAGAGAAAGTCTGGTCAATGAGCGGCTCCAGGTCCTCTTCGTCCAGCGCGGTCAGAAGAGAGGCCCAGACAGAGAAAGCCTGCTTGAGTAACTGCGGAATATCGAAGGCTGATTGTATACATGCTCGGATCTGGCGCATGTTAGCATGTACCTGTTGAAAAGAAAGAGACTGGGCATACTTGTGGAAGCGCAATGTTGACTTGAATGCCTGCAATCTTGATCATCTCTTCAATAGCCCCCAGACACCGATTCCTTTCTGACATAGAATGTGGCTCCTTCGGGCTGTCAATGACATCGGAGAAAAATGTCATGATGCCTAAAATATGAGTATCGAGGAACGACGCAAGCATTCTGGAAGGTTTCATGCTTGACTTAGATTGGCCAGGCTTTCGTTCAGCAAGGACAGCAAAGGTCAAGATAGATTGATGAATCTGTAGTCAGGTTAGCTCCAATCGTTTGCTTCGGGTAAATTGACCTTGCCTCTTTCTTCTTTTCTTCTTCTTGTCCGACAGCCGCTTTAAGCATCTCGCAAGCGATGAGAACAGGTTCGGTCTGTATCAAATTGGAAAGATCGAAATCGGCAAAGGCAGGTGCAACCTCGGACAGTATGTCCACTGCTGTCGCCTCGATGTTCGCAGATGGGTGTAGGAGCAGTTTAGACAGAATTGCAGCAAGATTGCGTCTAGGCTGCATGCAGACGTCCTGTATAGTGGTTTTGGGTCCTCGCGCAGATGCTATCCTCTTCAAGACGTCCTTCTTCTTCGTCAAGACTAGATACGGTAATGTCTCTACCTGTGTCATCAGGAGCAGCTGGTTGACACTTATCTCCAGAAGATCTGATAGTCGTTGTGCCTTTTGTGGTCGAGCAATTAAGTCTTTGACCACTTCAAACGCAACGCTGCTCCAGTACGGCTTAAGAAGCTCAGCAGGCGTGCATTGGAATTCTACAGCCAACGAGTATAACTATACTGTGTGAGCAAAAGGTCCAAGAGTGGTTAGGATAACTGACCTCAGCATAAGCAACACCGCATAGCAAATGGTGCGTGTTTCCGAGGTAGTTAACCAGCTCGAGAATGGCAATATTGAGCTCATCTCCTCCACAAGTTCTTGTCCTCGAAGATCAGCGATGATAACTTGAGCACATAGCAATAATTGACTTACCGTGCTACATTGCCCCAGGCCAATATCAAGGCCTCCTGCTCTCCAGGATTGTTTCTTTCCGAAAGCGTCTTCATGAAGCCTAAAACTTTCAAGCGATTAAATTTTCGAATCTCCTCTGGAATTTCTTCCCTCAAGAAAACAGGTAACACCCTTCTGCAGGATTGTCAGTTTCAAGGATCATTGAGAATATATACTACACTTACGCAGCCGCAATGCGAAGCTCCCTTAAGGAACTATGCAATGCTCTTAGACACCAGTCGCCGAGGGCAGAATCGGCGAGGTTTGGCTCATGGGCCGCTTTCAGATGGCTAAACAGGATGCGAATAGCTACTGCTAGAAGGACTCTTGACCTGGTAGAGTGCTGCAGCTCGAGACTTTGTGAGATTTGAGTCAATAATTCGAACAAATTTTCCCAGTCACTTGCAGATTCTTCGTCCCAGCACGGGAACTTTTGGTCTCGCAAGCGGTTGGTGGAATCACAGACAGAGCAGAAACTCCTAGTGATGTTGCGACTGTCGGGATATTTCGCACTCAATTCCAAGGACCCGACCGCAGCGCAGGGCAGCCGCATCAACGCCTTCAAGATATGACATTTGTCTTCATCCCCTCGCTGCGCGAACACTTGCCTATGATCTGATCAGCGTTTAGTTGCATATAGGATGGAAACGGAATGATTTACCCTATCTGACTCAAATTTTCTAGTCCATCCACAGCGGCTCCGAGATGTTTGCTTGTCTCATTGAGCAGCACATCCAAGGTTGCCTGATCTGCATCGTTACTCGAATTTGCGTTCAATCGCCGACGCTTTTGGGGCCTCTCGCTCTCGGGAAACTCGTCTCGCGACTCTACTTGAAGACTCTCGAACATTTGTGCCAACTCTGTGTCTTCAACAACATGGCTCTCTCGCAACAAACTGAACTTGCTCAAGGCTTGTTTGTTGCCAGATGGATCATCGATGAAGATACTCGCCGATGTACATAGGAGGATGGACAACTGTATTGACTAGTCAGACATACTCGTAGATGTTTCCTAGGCTGATCCTTACTTGAAGATCTATAGACAGATCCGGAAGCACTTGCGAGTCATTTGTGATGGCTCGTAAACTTGGTGCGAGACGTTCTTGGAATAGGGATATGAACGAATCTAAGTGGCGTTGACGAAGGCGGTCGGTTGGTTTGGCGTTTCGAAGGGTTTTGCATCCTCGCATTATTGCCTTCGCCAATTCTAATTGGACTTCAGGGTATTTGACTAGAAGATCGTTTCGACGCAGCATTTTAGCGATACTGTCGAAAAACAGTATGCTCGACCTAGCACCAGATGAAGGGACATGCCCGAAATGTGACACCCGAAGGGCGAAAGCCTGCGAAATATCGAGCAACAAGAGCATTATCCGTATACAGACTTTTGGAGATCTCTCGAGAACTCTCATATCAGTAGCATGATGCCAGAGTCGATAGCAGCCGTCGGTCGCCCAGTCCGGAGCGAAGCCATGGCCAGCATCCGCGGGACTGGTACTTCGACGTTTGAAGTAATGTTTGGAGATTGCAGATATGAGCGTCAACGCTATCACAAGAGACTGAGATATGCTGTTGACCTCCGTTTGACAGCCTTGGGGCAAGGCGATTAGCTGTTCGCCACCAGGCAAGAAGCTTCTGATGGCGCTCATTGGTGGCAGCACCATTTTGAAAGAAGCAGAGACAGAAGATGTATGAGGGTCCTGAGAGTCGAGAAAACTGATGATCTCTATTTTATGTGAGTTACTGCCTTTGAATTCAGCTGTCTGGCTTACCGTCAACGCAAGCCTTGTAAAGTTTAAATAGTAGAGTTCCTCCCTTCCAGGAAGTCCGACTGCCTGAGAGGACACCTATGGAAACTGAAAGCAGCGACTCAACATCATTTTCGATGGAGCTGAGATGAGGGCGACCGATAAGGGATATAAGTCTTGGATATAGCCAAGCTGCAAGTGGTGGCTTGCGCTCAGAACTTGCGACAGAGGTATCCTGATAGAAAAGCAAATCCGGGTTACGCTCAATTGTGAGGCGAATGACTGCAAGACTATCGACAGCCTGAGATACCAACTCCTCGGCAGCATTTGGCGCAAATGGGTTTTCGGTTAGCAAGGCATTGAAACCAGCTTCGACGATGATGGAGATCAGCTGGAGATTGAGTCTGACGTCTTGCTCTTCTGCTGAAGGATCCTTGAGGAATTCTTGAAGGAGCTGTCCAAAAAGAGCTTTGCTTTCGGGCTCTCGCTGCTCACTCGTCTTGGAGTGGTTGTTGACGATCTGCGCGGCGATCGTTGATGGCGGAGGTCCAGTGTCTGGTGCGAGGCCGCCGGTTTGACCTTTGGGTTGGACACGCCGAGTAGGGTCCCCGTCTCTGGGGGCCATTTTCGCAGGTCAGGACAGATAGCTCCTCATTGCATTGCGAGACGATGGGAGGGTTGGAATCTGGGTAAGTTAAGAGCTAACGTCGGCGACTTTTGCAGTCCGACCGGTGGACGCGTCTGGGACTTCGCGCTCTCACGTGCTGATAACGAATCTCCGCCTTATCTTAAATCGTCGTCTGATCAACTGCTTGACGCCGCATTGCGCTCTTACATCTGTTTATTGCAGTACTTCGGATCGCACAGCGCCCACCAAACCCAGCTGCATAGATTGGATCACATTGAGGGCGCGAATTATTGTCTCACACCGAGGATGCCCGCCTTCCAGAACAAGAAGTTTCGCCCTTCTTCCGCCCAGAATGGATTCGCCATGAAATATCGAGCGGCGCTGCAGAAGCACCCCTTCCTTCTTTTCGGCTTCCCGTTCCTTGCTACCATGGTTGCCGGAAGCTTCTTCCTGACACCCGCCACTGCCCTCCGCTACGAGCGCCACGATCGGAAAGTCAGACAGTTGAGCAGAGATGAAGAATTGGGGATTGGCAAGGACAGGAGGAGGGTGGATATGAAGGAGGAGTACTACGTGAGTTCCGAAATCTCCGAATTCAAGATGTATGAATTCGAAGCTCATCATACGTAAACCAGAAATTGGCCGCGAAGGACCTGGACGACTGGGAACAGAAAAGGGTGAAGAGGTTGCCGGGAGAACACGATGGCGTTTTATGAGTTTGAATACTTGATGCAAAGCATTGCATGGCGTTGATATGGAATGGGAGGCATTTCGCATGGGACAGGGCGGCGCAATCACAGCAAGGGTGGAGATGAGCATTGAATCCGAAATGGTTCGATGAATTGAAGGCCTTTTTTCTAATGGTCTATTTTCACCGCAACGCCAGACTTGGGTAGACTTTCCTTGGCCACTGCTATATCCACATAGCCCAAATTAGCGGATAGTGTGGAGGACCTTGAGAAGGTCTCCGGTGACGCCCATGGCAGTTACGTCCCCACCAGCTCCAGCTCCCTGAATGATCAGCGGGTTGGCACCGTAGCGCTTGGTGTAGAAGCTGATCTGGTTGTCACTGCCCTTCAAAGCGGCAATTGGGTGAGAAAGGTCGAACTTCTCCAATCCAACCTTGACCTCGCCCTTAGGCACGTCGATGCTGCCCACAAACCTGACAACCTTGCCTTCCTTTGCCGCCTCCTCTTTCAAAGCATCCATCTGTTGATCGAACTGTTGGAGCTTCTCCAAGAACTCGTCTCCGCTTTGGCAGCTTTCCAATTCCTTGGGGATCAAGCTCTGCACCGGGAAGCTTGTCGGGCTCTCGACAGACAGGCCCGCCAGACGGGCAAGAATGGTCAACTTCCTCGCAACATCCAATCCGTTCAGGTCGTCGCGCGGGTCCGGTTCCGTGTAACCCAGCTCCTTGGCCTTCTTGACTTCGGCGGAGAAAGAACCACCGCCGCCACCAACGGGCATGAAGCTGTTGAATAGGAAAGACATCGTACCAGAGAAGACACCCTCGATCTTCTGGACATCATCGCCCGTTTCGACGAGCTCCTTCAGCGTGCTAATCACAGGCAAGCCGGCACCAACGGAAGACTCATGGAAAATGTAGCCGCCTGCGCCAGTACCGTTGCCAGCAGCGTTGAAGATGCTTTGCCAGAGCGCATAGTCAGAGGAGAAGGCCTTCTTATTGGGTGTCACGACGTTGATGCCCTTCTTCAGGAAGAGCGGGTAAGACGCCGCAATGTCCTGGTTGCTGGTGTTGTCGACAAGGATGACCTTCGAAGGAGCCGCAGAAAGGTAGTCTGCGATCTGCTGAGGGCTGGGAACAGCGGTCTCAGACTTGGCAAGGTCGGCCTCCCAGGTGCTGAGGGAGAGAGATTGGTAGGAGGGGCTGTAGAGAGCTTTGCTGCTGCGGGACAGGAAGACTAGCGAAAGATAGATCGGGCTGGAGGAGCGGGAAACGCGAGAAGTGACGGCGGAAAGCTGGTTCAGAAAGCCTTTGCCAACACCTCCGCAGCCTGGGAAGGTGTTCAGTAATTGTGTCTCCGGCAAGAAGCGCGAGGTATACCGATGACCGCGACGAAGATCTGGCGAGGAGCGGGCATTGTAATGAAAGGTCGAGCTTTTAGACGAGGTCACGGAACTTTGTCGATATTGATGCGAAGAGTGAGTGTTTGAGCTGACAATGGGTTGTGGAGTAAAGGTAGGTAGGTGCTGCTTCCGCGGTTTTTCAGTGACGTGCCCCGCCATGATGATCGCCGCGGAGTCTTTGGCGGAGGAGAGCTCCACAAGCTCACCACAAGGTCCACCACAATGTCCTCTTCCAAAGACTCCGCCCTCTACGGCATCCCAAGATCTAAGAAGCCCGCCAAGGAAATCGACACCTCGACGAACCGCGCCTTCGCCTCCCAGCTCACCTCGCTCATAGCCTCCTCGGCCTCCGATTCTACCTCACGAACCACGGCTGGTCGGGCGCGCCCGAAGAAAGAAGACATCTTTAGCACCCACAATCGCAACACGAAGAAGCGCGCTGCCAAAGACCTCGAAGATGTCGACTTCTCGCAGAAACACACCACTTCCGGCTCTGCGCTTGACGAAACAACATGGCGCCGCACCAAACGCAAGATGGAGGAGAAGGCACGCCTGTACGCTGCCATGAAGCGCGGCGACGTAGAGGATGCCGACGAGAAGTACGCTGTAGATTTCGATCGGAAATGGGCGGAGAAGGAAGGGAAAGGGATAGGCTCCGATAATGACACCAGTTCGGACAACGGCGATAGTGACGATGACCAAGACGAGCTGGTCGAATACACAGACGAGTTCGGCAGGACACGAAAGGGCACAAGAGCAGATGCTGCACGCGAGGAACGCTCGAAGAGGGCTACCGCGGCCGCAGAATCAGATCGCTTCAGAGCACGACCGGATGCGCCCACCAACATCATACATGGCGACACAGTCCAGGCGGCAGCCTTTAATCCAGATGAGACGATTGCAGAAAAGATGGCACAGGTAGCTGCTAAAAGGGACAAGGAGGATTCCCCGCCGCCAGACGAGCATTTTAACGGCTCAGCTGAAGTCAGGTCGAAGGGCGTTGGCTTCTTCCAGTTTTCTGCTGACGCGGAGGAGAGGAAGCGGCAAATGGAGGAACTGGAGAAAGAACGCCAAGAAACGGAGAAGATGAGGTCGGAGAAGAATGAGAGGAAGGAAGCACGCAAGAAGGAGGTTGAGGAGAGAAGGAAGGCTATTGCACAGAAGAGGAGCAAAGCGAAGGCTGACAAGTTTCTGAACGGTTTGATGGGCGAGATGAGTAAGGAGCCAGCATATGAAGACTGATTCAGTTAAAGATCTACTGCAATGATACCAAATGTCATCACAGATGGTAATGATTTGACCTCGTCCAGCTTGGGCTCGATTGCTTTCAAGCTGATTGTCAGTGGTTCGTCTTCAATCGGCCATCATGGTTCGGTGCACACTCTCGTGTCTGATGGGTCTTCAGGCTTGCTTTCTCTTTTAACACGACTTATAATATCATGGCTTTCATTCCACGCACAGGTTCATATGAAAGTGTTGATGAGCTGTGCTGTGTTTGCTGACGGTGATGATGCAGAATATTTAGTATCTTCGTAGACTAAAGCTAAATATGGCCCCTCTGGAGGAACTCCAGGAAAGGGAGTCTTGTACCGCTACATGGTATCTTGATTTTCGCATAAATTCATCTCAATTCCATCCTAATCCAAAACGCCAGGGACCGGACCGCTAACTTATAGCCTATCTAGGCTGCAACCTTCTTAAAGAGCATCTCCAAGGTGGGGTTGGGTGCCAACTGTAAGTGCAATCAGTAATCGCCCTTCGTTTTCTGTAGAATTATTAGGACTTACCTGCACGCCCATGCTGAAGTTCTTCGGGCGGCCCACCTGGCCATCGGCCATCTTGATGTCGTAGTCGAGCAGAATCTTGGCGATAATAGTCTTGATCTCGTTGCTGGCGAAGAAGCGGCCCGGGCACACGTGTTTGCCTGCTCCCCAGCTCAGGTAGTTGGCGCTTGGGTTGCTGGTCGCGAACATGTGGCTGCGGAAGTCCTCGGCACTCCTTTCGCGCAGCTTAACGAACCGCAGCCCGTCAAAGACGTCCGGATTCTCATAGACAGTCGAATCCGAGTTCATCGAAGAAGAATCGATCTCGACCAGGGTGCCCTTGGGAAGGACAAGCCCGTCATGTAGAGTCAGATCCTTCATGATGCGGCGCTTAAAGGTGGTGAAACCAGGAGGGTTGAAGCGCTGTGACTCCTTCATGAAGCTGTCTAGTTTCTTGAGTTTGTTCATGGTTTCTTTCTGCATGCCATTTGTCTCCTTGAGAACGGTTCTGAGCTCCTCGCGCAAAGGTTCAATAAACTCCGGATAAGTGGCCAAGTCGTACAGGATATGAGTTGTAGTCATTGTAGTAGTGTGGATAGCTGCAAGAGCCAACTGCACCTGGACGTCGGCTTGGCTCCTGTAGTCCTTTAGCCAAGAAACGCCGGCCTTGTTAAGCATCCATTGCGTTAGGTCATCCATTTTAGCAGATGACTGCTGGCGATCTTTAGCGATCGGGGCCATGAACTTCAGCGCCTCGCCGCGAACCCGTTCCAGGTCACGCAATTCAGGGACAAAGGGCGCCACGAATGGACGCATCCAGGGTTTCCATTTCTTGATTGCGTGTGCGCCTGCAAAGGCTAGAACGGTGTAGTCCCTTGAGATATCGATCCAGCGTTGGTTACGGCAGAGTGGCTCGCCCACAAAGACGCGGGCGGATACTTGAGCGACGATGTTCAGAAGCATCTTGTTGATCACAATCGGCGTCCAATCGTTGCAGGGGGGCATCCGTCTCTCGAAAGCTATGTTGACTTCTTCCGAGATTATAGGCTGTAGACGCGGGAGCGCAGGAGTCAGATCAGATTTGATGACATGTTTGGCCAATGGTACATCTTTATCGCCCAGATGGGAGTATTTGCCAGCCATGAGAGTCAAAATTGCCGCATTGAAATTGACAACATCATCGGGAGCGTTCTTCAGCTCGTCGAGATATTTGGAGCTCAAGACGAGGCTTTCACCTTCGGTGGTGGCCAGGCGGTATATGCCATTCTTGAACTTATGGTAGCCTTCTGCGAGCAGGGCGGTTACGTCGGTGACATATTTGTTCACTCTTTCCTTGCCATCGAGGTCGGAGCCGACAAGGGGAGCGTTGATCGGGACCGGACGCTGGAGGTAGTAGAAGAAGAAGTAGGACAGGGTAATGAGGGCGGCCGCGATTGGTACAAGGGGCACTTCCTCGAGCTTGCTGTAGGTATTCATGCTGAGCTGGAGGTGATCCGGGAGAAGCATCTTGACGGTGTTGATGCAGGCAGTCTCCACGAGTCAACACGAACGAGGGAGGGAATGGATTGACTTCAGATGGCTGAGTGGGACGAGAAGACGGAGAGGGTCAAGTTATAAGTTCGGTGGGGACTCGTTGGTGGTCAAGGAGGTTGTAACGTTAGGGGCAGCCCTAGCCGCAGCGAGTATGTCGGCTCGAGGCGCAGTGGTGTGCTCGGAAAGGAATGGGCAGTGGACGCAAAGCCTCGGTTCGCTCGCATTTGCTTGGAATAAGTTTACATTGGGCGGGCTGGGATGGTCGTGCTTTGAGCCCAGAGAGCTCAGGAAATCCTCCTGGGATCCCTGAATTAGCGCTCGTACGCCTAGGTTAAGTAAGTTATCGCATTCGCTTTCGGAACCCTCGTCTTCCGGGGGAGCCAGTTACGCCTTGCATGCGCCGGGCCGAAAACCAGTGCCAGACGGGATTGCGCATAGGACGATCATAAATACCAAAGGCTTAGGTATGTACTCGGTTGTCCTGTAGCTAAGGCTCAGGCTCGCCGTTGCCATGTCGCAACCCTTTGCCGCCATACGTTTCTGTCGACAGGAAGGACCTTGATCTTGCACGACGAGCTGGGTAACGTTAACGTTAGCAGAAGGCCAGCAGCGTGAATCGCATCGCTTCCATGGCTTCCAGTGCGCATGGCTTGGGCGGCTTTGGGCGCCAGAAGAGCTAACGGCAGACGCGCTGAGCATGTGGCACTCTCACCACGCCCGTGGAGAGTGCTCCTATCTTCAAGCGCCGACGAGGATTCCTGTTCGACTTTAGCACCCACGTGCGAGTGATCCATTCACTTCATGTACTGTCTGTACCCGTAAGATCATCGGTGTAGATTGTCTCTGCAATCCGTGGAATGAACATGAGGATGCTGAGTTATCGGAATGGCTTCCGGAACGCCTTGCTTCCAGATTAATGACAAGTGACAGGTGCATCGGTTAACCCTCAAGAAGACCTTGTCCCACATGTTGAGAAATGTGACTGCGACAATGATATGCGATGATGGCCGACGAGGTTCCAGCTAACTCATGGCTCAGAGGAAATTCCAAGTCCCTGAGGTGAGACCCGACCCGGCTGTCGTAAGCATCACGTGTTCCTTAACAATACCTTGCCTGTGATTGGATGAAGTGGTCCTGCGATCTGATTACCCTTTCCTTCAACATCTGATACTTCGACAGCTGCGTATATATAACTTCCGCGGTGACCCCTCTTCTTCATCATCTTCATCATCTTCATCATCTTCACTGCCCAGCATACTCCGTGTCCACCACTCGCGTCCGAGCTGATACCGTAACCCGAAGACCCATCCACCACACCACCTCGATACTTAGCATCATCACCATGTCTGCTCCTACCGCCGCGATTCCAGCCACCTGCTGCAAGCGTGACGGCCAGGGCTGTGCTTGTGCCAAGGTAAGTACACTCAATACTCCCTTATGCCCAGCCGCCGGTTGCAGCAACGCATCCGACTAATCTCTCGATAGGAAGCCATGTGCAGCTGCGGCAAGCAGAAGGCTCTCCACTGCAACTGCGAGAAGGCCTCTGCTGAGAACAAGCTCACTGGCGCGACCTGCAGCTGCGGTATGTCTCAGTTCGACACACGTTAATTGCTGACGTCTCACTAATGTTCCGACTCTCCAGGCCAGCGCCCTGCAAAGGCATGCACCTGCAACCGCGCGGGTGAGGAGAACACCATCGCCGGCAGTACATGCGCCTGCGGCAAGCGCCCTAGCAGTATGCAGCCCCAGCTTCATGGCTTCATGCCTTTCTTCCTCGCAATGCAATTGACCTCGTGCATAGACTCCTGCAGCTGCAACGGCGCCGAGCTTGGTCGCTCTGAGCTGGAGACCGACTTCACCACCTCCCAGTGAGCTCGCTCTTTCTGCGCGAGTACTGTGACGATTGATGGTGGACTAGATGCATGGGAATGGCGTTGCTAGGCGTACGTAGGATGGTTAGACGCCTAATTTGATCCAACTTAATAGCCTCCCCAGGTGTGCATGCAATTTCATGTCGTCTTGAGCACTTGAAGCAAGTCGGCAGTCGAGACATCGGAACCAGTCGGCAGCAACGTCGGAGTCGGTCCAGATAGGCCTCGACCAGTTCGTGAGGGCTCTCGAATGCGCTGAGATAATTGTTCGATCACGAAGTCTGTATCCGGACCTTGTGGATGCTTTCGTCGTTGATGGTGTTAAGGTTGTAGATTGTCTGCTGGGTCGCGGGCACTTTCTCCACCCTCGAATGGTGATCATCGGCGTTCCCAGCAGCCGAGGGGGCCAGGGACTCTGCGGCTCCGTAGTCAACAGCCACCTCAGTCTAGGTACAACCTCAAAGCTCCAGCCATCAGGCCCATCTGTACAGTGTCGAGACGAATTCCGCTGGTCCCGCGCCATCTCCTCACGCCGTTATCCGCCGCAGAAGCCATTCCTGTCGGCTCGAGCGCCGCGTCGCTCTCCCCGCTGGCACCGCCGAACACGCTGACCCCCACCCCCTGGATATCCAACATCACGACGCGAGCTGCCAGACCACACACAATCGGCGGAGGCCGGCCGCCTACAAGGCGAAGTAGCACTGGGCCGCCTGCGAGGCAAACGAGCGCGCAGCTACTCGCGCGGCAAATAACATCGCCATGGCATCAAACGCAAGCACTGGTGGACTCTTTAGTCGCGGCAACTCGGGCAATACGCCTCCCATGCGCGGGCTGGTCAGCTTCATTGCGGACTTGAGGTGCGGATATTTTCGATTCATGATGCGGATATTCACAGGCTATGGTATGTTCGAACCAAGCAACGAGTGCTGACATGTATCAAAGGAACGCTCGCGCGCGAGAACTGGAGGAAAAGAGGATCAACAAAGAGTTGGCCAACATCCGGCAAAAGTTCAAGGAAGGGGGTCTCAATGGATATTCCCGGAAAAAATACGTCTGCAAGCTTCTGTACATCTACATACTAGGATGGAACGTCGATTTCGGACACCTCGAGGCTGTCAATCTCATTTCCGCGAACAAGTATTCGGAGAAGCAAATCGGATATCTCGCCGTCACGTTGTTCCTCCATGAAGAGCACGAGCTGCTCCACCTTGTCGTCAACAGCATCAGGAAAGACTTGCTGGATCATAATGAGCTCAACAACTGCCTGGCATTGCATGCCATTGCCAACGTGGGAGGAAAGGAAATGGGCGAAGCATTGAGCACCGACGTCCACCGGCTACTGATCTCTCCAACGTCAAAAGCTTTTGTCAAGAAGAAGGCGGCTCTGACGCTCCTCCGTCTATACCGGAAATACCCCAACATTGTGCAAATGGAGTGGGCGGAGCGCATAATTTCCTTGATGGATGATCCGGACATGGGTGTGGCGCTGTCTGTGACCTCGCTGGTCATGGCATTGGTACAGGAGAATGCGTCACAGTATAGGGGAAGCTATGTAAAGGCAGCGCGGCGGTTGAAGAAGATTGTCGTTGACAACGACTGTTCCCCCGACTACCTATATTACAAGGTCCCGTGTCCTTGGATCCAGGTCAAACTCCTAAGGCTACTCCAGTATTACCCGCCGTCGGAGGATACGCACATACGGGATTTGATCCGAGAATCTCTCCAGCGCATCATGGACTCTGCTTTGGAAATGCCGAAGAACGTGCAGCAAAACAACGCACAGAATGCGGTCTTATTTGAGGCCATCAATCTCGTCATCCACCTCGACACAGAGCACGACCTTATGGTTCAAATCTCGTCACGGCTCGGCAAGTTCATCCAGTCTCGAGAGACGAACGTACGATATCTGGGGCTGGAAGCGATGACACATCTGGCGGCGCGCGCCGAAACCCTCGACCCGATCAAGAAGCACCAAAGCATCATCATTGGATCACTTCGAGACCGGGATATCAGCGTTCGAAGACAAGGCCTTGATCTGTTGTACAGCATGTGCGACCCAAGCAATTCACAGCCTATTGTCTCCGAACTCCTGAAGTATCTGCAGACCGCCGACTTTGCTATCAGAGAGGAGATGGTACTGAAAATAGCCATTTTGACGGAAAAGTATGCCACGGATATCCAGTGGTATGTGGACATCTCGTTGCGATTGATCGCAATGGCAGGCGATCACGTTAGTGATGAAGTATGGCAGCGGGTTATCCAGATCGTCACCAACAACGAAGAGCTCCAAGTGTATGCAGCGCAGAACATATTACAATATGTCAAGTCCGAACATTGCCACGAAACTCTGGTTAAGATTGGAGGATATCTGCTCGGAGAGTTCGGTCATTTGATCGCAGATAACAAAGGGTCAAGCCCTGTGGAGCAGTTCCTGGCATTGCGCTCAAAAATGCTGGGTTGCTCCTCGAGCACAAGAGCCATTATTCTGTCCTGCTTCGTCAAGTTCGTCAACCTTTTCCCGGAAATCAAGCCGCAATTATTGCAAGTGTTCCGGGAGTTCAGCCATACGCTTGACTCGGAACTCCAACAAAGAGCGTGCGAATATCTTGCTTTAGCGACTTTGCCAACGGATGATCTTCTGCGCACTGTATGCGATGAGATGCCGCCATTCCCTGAGCGTGCTTCGGCCTTGTTGTCTCGTCTCCACCAGAAGCATGCCGGAACAAGCGACAAGCGGACGTGGGTTGTTGGCGGCAGGGACGCCAATGCTGATCCCAAAGAGTTCAACCTTGTGCAAAACACTGGCCTAAAGCGAACATTCACAAACGCTGTATCCGGGAGATCAAACGGAGGTACGCCCATAACGCCCACCGCAAACGGATCCAACGGCACAGCGTCCAACGGCTTTGGTGACCTCATGGGTCTCGACATGAGTAGCGACACCAACAAAACTCACGACGGTCCCAACCTCGCAAGCGCAGCCCATTTGTCACCCGACTGGGAGATCGGGTACAACCGCCTCCTTCTCCGTCCTGAAGGCGTTCTTTACGAAGATGCTCAGATTCAAATCGGCCTCCGCTCTGAATTCCGCGGCGAGCTCGGCTGTGTCATACTTTATTTCAGCAACAAAACCTCCTCCTCTGTCATGACATCCTTCACAACAACCCTCGATAACCGCTCCTCTGAAATGCTCAAGACCGACATCAAAGGCCTACCCGAGACGAACATTCATCCTGACGGTCAAACACAACAGATGATCATGTTTGAAGCGAAGAACGTGTTCCAGGATCCACCCACCATCCGAATTTCCTACCTTTCTGGCGCTCTTCAAGCTCTCACCTTGCAACTCCCCGTTGTGCTACATAAGTACATGGATGCGGCAGAGCTCTCTGCCGATGACTTCTTTAAGCGATGGAAGCAAATTGGTGGTGCACCTCGGGAGGCGCAAAAGGTGTTCGGGCTCGCAAGGAAAGGGCGGACTATGAGCATGGGCTTCACGAGACGCGTCGTCGAAGGGTCTAAATGGGGGATTTTGGACGGCGTGGATCCAAACCAAAAGAACATCGTGGGTGCGAGCGTGTTGCACACGACTGAGGGTGGTAGGTTTGGGTGCTTGTTGAGGTTGGAGCCAAACTTTGACTCCATGGTATGTGCAACTATATCCCCATCTTACGAATACTTGACAGTGACTCACTGGAAAACAGATGTATCGTCTCACTGTCCGAGCAACGGACGAGTCTGTGCCGCCAATACTCATGAAATTGATGGAGGAGCGGCTTTCCCAAGGCGAGTAAGTAGATCGAGGTTACTGGAAAAGGAGAATGCTTTAGCGCTCGCTTTACAGGAGGCGATGTATGGCATTTCGAGGACGGCGATGTTCTTTCACTCTATGAGACCTATTCAGCATCGGAGTGCATTGGAGCAATTCATATAGGGCAGGTCACTTCCTGAGAGTTATTTCGATTGTCGTGTTGGCATCTCGGCCTGGCAACGTCAAGGCGAGCATAAAAGGGATAATGTGGCAGTGATTTGGTGCCTTCGTCTACTTGATCTCTTCCGCTTTCTGTGTTGTCGAAATACCTTCCTCCAACAGACTTTGCAGTTTCCCCTCCATGACTGTATTTACAGCGTTCGGTAACATCAGCGACACAAGTGCCAATGCGTTTCCCTTTTCCGCGCCCTTTTCATCGCCCTCAAGCGCTGCCCTCCCCAAGAGCTCGAACCGGTCCTCGGATACAAACGCATCGACTGCTTTCTGTGCACCTTCTTTCCCAGACCTGGCCATCAAGCCAAATCCAAGCCATCCCTCTGCCTTTAACGTCTCCATCTGATCCTGCTGCACCATAAGGGTGAGTGGCTTTGTGAGCTCCTCGTGCTCCAGAAGCCTCGCCCACAGCTCCTCCACAGTCTCCTTTTGACTTTTGGCTTCCTTGCTCAGGGTACGGAAAAGAGCAACAATCAGTCTACCAACTTCGATGGCTGTCTTGGATGCATGTGTCGTCAGTAATAGAGACTGGACATAGCCATCTCCAGCGATGAGAGTTTGAGAACTGGAGTATGAGTCGTTGACTAATCTGCGCAGTATTGCAGCCGCTTCAAAATCCAGTTCGGGTGACTTTTGTGAGAGAAGGCTCATGGCAGCTGGGGTAGCATGCGCAGATGATAGGACTGAAGAGTTTTCTCTAGGTTGGGAGAGATGACGGAAGAAACCGGCTGCAAGGTAGAGTACTGATCTATCGCTGTTGTTGTTGATCATGGCGATAAGGGGGATATGAAGCTTGTACTCTTGAACCATCTGAATACAAACATCGTCGACAATGGCAAGGTTTCCTAGGATGATGCAGGCGCAAGTCTGCTTCGCTGTGCTGGAGCTGCGCAGCCATTCGCATTGTTGCTGGACGAGAGGGTCTTGTAGGGTATACTGCTCTGAGAACTCATCCAACGATGTAATGTTTGAGACCTCGTGGAGGATCAAGTTGGTGACCATTTGCAGTTCCTCGGCCATCTCTTTGCGATCTTCTTCATCATAATCCTCGTTCCTCTCATCTAAACTGGCCAGTTGACCAGCCTTTGGAATGATTTCAAGGATGCGGCTTAGAGTATGTTGCTTCGTACACTGCTTCTGGATTTCTCTGTCCTGCAAGTAACTTGACGCAGCTGAAAGGTTTCTGAAATCGTCCCAGCTCTCACATTGGTGTATCAGATGTAGCAGCTTTTGGATGCACTCTTCTGAGTCTGGTAAGACATCAGGTTGGAGCTTGTCCGCGGTCCAGGCCAATATCTCAAGGGCTTGGCTTGCCGCTGGAGTACCTTGAGTCAACTTGCGTGATCTTGAACCTGAATCAGGCACCAGATATTGAAGGATTGTCCTATCGAGCCTCTTTGCTGCAAACTCCTTCTGGCCCTGTTCTGATATAGGTGTCAGACATGCTTTGGGACTTCTTTAATAAAAGCCACCAGATCTGCGAAATCTTCCGTCTCTGGGACTTACCGTAATCAAGACCTATGTTATATAAAACACTGATAGCGACATCGCTATTATTCAGTTTTTCAATGATCTTGCTGAGATAGGGCAAGGCAATATCTCTCGAAGTGTCGCGATCAGCCACGCCATTCCCAATCGCTCGAAGGAGCTCGACAAGACTTTCTGACGTTATATCTGGCCGATCTAGTTTCTCGAGACAGTATTTCAGAAGTCCTGATTTCTCGACGGGCTCTCGCCAGCTGCCTATACTTTATCAGACTGTGACCTCCCTAACTCGAGGACCTGCCACTGACCGGACGGTCAATCGCTCCACTCACAGTCTCGACAAGCATTGGCTAAGCATTTCAGTGCCTTGGCCCATGACTTCTGATCCACCTCATCTATACTGTCCAGGATAGCTGGTAAGGGTTCAAGATCTGATATCCTTGTATGATCTGACTCCGGAGCCGCATTGAAATATGCCTGCAGAGAGTCGACGAATGACGCGGGATCGCTCCCGTCCAACCTTTCCATTCCCTCACGAATCCACTGCAGTCTTGCGTTTCTTATGAACGAGTATTCAGAAACTAGTAATTCTCGTAATCGTGGGTCTCCTTAAGAAGATGTCCGGGAATCCCCTTTCCACTTCCGGTTTGGCGGGGCGGCGCGGCTGAATCAGCTGCGCCAAGACCGTGGAGAGGGTGCATCCGGACCTACTACCTTTCTACCTTGAGCTCCACCAAATTCTAAACTCCGCGTAGACTCCCGTCCTACGATAGTCACTCCTTTTGTCAACCTCACGAATCTCATCATCCGGTACCGCATACCCAAGGACGACCAACATGACGCGCGCACAACAGACCATTTCTCTCGGCCTTTTGCTCTCTTCCGTAGGAACCCCTTCCAATTCAGACTGCGCGCTTCTCTAATGAGATCTGTATAGGTCTATCTCGCGTGCTTTCTCGGTATCATCCCATTTTCCCCGACCATCCAGAACGAAGTCATCCCAGTGGTGCGTACTCCCGCTCCGGAAGAGGACACCTACACCGTATACCAGATTGGTCAACGCTAATTGGCACCAAATAAAGCTTCCGTTCTGGGTTATCGTGTCATTCGGTGCATATCTACTGTTCAAACTTGGCTGGGGAGTCTTCACATTCAACGATGTCCCGGAGGCGCACAAGGAGTTGATGGAGCAGATCCAGGAGGCCCGCACTGATCTAAGGACCAAAGGCGTAGATGTCGATTAGGCGGCAGACATTGGATCTTGCTGGGCATAAAGAATGACTGGAGTTCAGGCAAAGACTGCGATATGTCAGTGGCATACATGTCAAACAGGACATTTGCAAGAATATCGTTCTTCTGTGCGCTTGATTGATCTTTCTCCGCATTCGATTCAATAATCCTCCAAATTCGAATGGATTAATTCTTGAAGCCAAGCGCGAACCATATAATCGGGTATATCTTCTCGACTGGCTAAAACATGCACAAAGCCTGCGGTATCAGACAAGATTCCTCCTGTTCAATAGTTTCACCCGCCGACAGACCCTTCCTGGGCGTGTTGCTCTTTGAGTCTCTTCTCAGTCCGCATGAATTCCCTAATACCCACAGGGATGTTCTTGAGCAGCTCATCCTCCACGTTCAAATCACTTCCAACGACTACTCCGATGTCCCAATTGCTTTCGCTCCCACCGCCATCATCATCCATGCTGCTTGCAACATGTGTCGGGGTCCCTTCTCCAGCAATCATGCGCCCAGTTCCCGCGCCTCTCACACGTCTCTCGTGTTCTTGCGCCCTCAGACGTGCTTTCGCTTCGGCAGATTTCGCGGCCCATTCTTCCAGGTCCTCGCCGTAGACATCCCAGACACAATTTACACAGCCTGACATGCAACAGTTATCCGGCTCCTCCGGTTTTGGTGGCACTAATACACCCGCGACCTCCTTGCTCATCTTATCTTTCGCATCTCTTCTCTCCGTCGGTCCGGCTAAGCGGGAGCCAAATACGATGCGCGCTTTCGACAAGGTTTCCTCTTTCTCGGTCTTTGGAAGCTCGTCCGGGGGTGGCGGTGTAGGGGTACTCCTCGTGGCTATCGGCGTCGCAGAAAGTGGGTTCGGATGAGAGACGAGATCATCGTAGAAACCTTCCAGAGGCCGGGCTTGTTCGCCTGGCTTTGCTATGAAGTGTTTATGGCGTATTTGTGGTCTTTCATGATTCTGAATGCCTAGGGTCGCTGTTGCTCTCGGCCTCGGATGACGGGAACGGAGGCAGTTGCTGCAAAGTCGTATCCGTAAGGATGATGGAGGCATTTGTCGCCCTGTTGATGACTTTCAGAGCGCGCAGAGTTGAAGGAGGGGGTGGCTGTAAAAGCACGAAGGAGGGCCGGTGGAGGTTGACGGAGGTTTGTGCACGAGCAACAGCCGGGCGGGATGAAAAGAAGGTATGACGCAAAACAGCTCTTGGCGTCCGCTCCGCTCCGCTCACTCTCGGGAGTCCGCCGCAACTCCGCTTCGCGTATCCAAGACGCGTCTGACAACAATCATCAATGCCAGTCAACCATAACGTTACTGCTCAACATTGACGGAATGGCATCGCCATCACCAAAACGTCGCAAGACATCCCCAGCGACTGGTGTCTCGGGTGATGTATTCCAGCCTCGCAATGCGTTGCGCCGCACGCCTCCTCGGCGACCTTCCTTCATGTCGCCTACAAGAGCGAGCATGTCGCGTTTCAATCCGGATCTAGCTGCAAGACCCAGATCGGCGGGCAGGGAGCTCGTGGAAGATGTCATCGAACGTGGACAGGGAATTCGAAAGTACATATTAGGCGAGACTGATGCCCAGCCAGATACTCAGCCAGATGCTCAGCCAGATGCTCGCACCGGCGCCACGCCAGCAGAACAAGATGTCGACTCAACCACACGACGGCCACATTCAGAGCCCGACCCTATCCAAGCAGCTGTCAACGAACAGGTCTCCCAAGAAAGCGTCAGACATGCGGCTAGAGTTCAGACGGATCGGGGGCTGTACCCTCCTGAGCTCTCAGATGACGACTTACCCATCGCGTCTTCCCATCTTGGCTCACCATTGACGAAACCCGATCCTCCACCACGCGGCGCCCTATTCTCGTCATCACCCAGCAAAAAGCCACGACGCAACAAGGCACTCGGTCAGAGGCTGTCGGCTTCGCCTAGGAAACCCAGCGCTCTGCGTTCCTCGCCCTTAAAGCCAGCTGCTCGTGCGAAAGACTTTGGGGGTACACAAGCTCAGGCCAAGGGTGGAAAAGAGCGGAAAATAGCGTCAGTCGAAGCAGACGAGTCTTCCCCAACAGGTCCGGCGCAGAGGGTGGGAAATCTCTCTAAGCCTGCTGCAGATCCTAAACATCATGAGAAACAGCGCCTGAAGAAGAGAATCGAAGAGCTGCAGGGAGATGTTGCGAAGTATGAGCTTGAGCTCGAGAGGAGCCAAGCGCCCCGAGAACGTCGCGACACGGATGACTGTTCAGATCTAATGTATGATGTTCAATCTATAAGTCATTGCTAATACTAACGACTCGCAGCTCTCTCATCAACAGCTCCATCCTTTCAAGCCAGGGTCCTGGAACGCAAGCCCCTCCGCTCTCATCCGTCTTGACATCGTTTCTGCCCCTTGCTAAGCCTGTGCCACTGCCAACTCCTCCACCAGAGGACGAAGAGCCGTTTCCATCGCACGAACCGATCTCACTCCAAGATCCAATCCCGCATCTTCGACTCTTTACGGACTTCACCTACGAGTCTAAAATCCGACTTGACAAGGCTAAGACCCCTTTGTACCAGATCCACACAATGACCATGCGCTCTCCCGGTCAAATCCTCAATACGAGTTACGAAATGACTCTCGATTCATCTGACAGCAAAATCATTGACCTGAAGGTTCTTTCAATATCACCCTGGTGCTGCAACGAGCTGATTACTTGGATAAAGTGCCGGGCCCAAGAGAAAGACGTCAGCGGCCTCTGCTGGGCAGTGAATTCATACTGGGACATCGCTACCAAGCGTGCTCAGTGCTGGACGCGATGCCGTGGGCAATTTGCCAATCTCTTGGAGGCTGGAGCCCTAGCTCAGAAAGCCGGCCCTGGTGCAAGAGATAAATCTAAGAAGAACCGGCAACAACACAATGACCCTGAAACGATTGAAGATGAGGAAGAAGAGGTCTCGGGCATTGGCGCGGACTTGGGATCACCGTCCACGGGGAACAGAATGGCGATGACGAGGACGGACTTGATCCATGATCTTGGTCGAGACAGTCTCGTGCTGTGTCGAGACCCTGTGCGACTGAAGGTGTCGTGGCGCATAAAATTCGATTGGACTGGCGAGGCAGAGTCTGTCATCAGTGCGGACGCTGCACTTCCTGCTTCATGTGAGTGAAATCGTCAGCGGGTTTCAGGAAGGTTGCTGACGTTTTGTACGCAGGGAGAGAATCCGATGAGCGCAACTCGTTGAAGAAAATCCCGGAGGTGTTTGAGCTGCTAGCTGCTGAGCACGGTGTTTTCGAAGCCATCCGGGTCATGGCGGGTTTGCTATTCGCGTAGTCATCTACTTAGGTCCGCATGAAATGAACACAAGAGCAAGATACCCCTTTTGATGCGAAGATTGTATTTTATTCATTAGTATGGCTCCCAGCTCTATGATGCCGATCGTTGGCCTACGTCACCCTATCAAGTGACCATCACGCATTGATATCGTACATTAAGTTAATTTTGCTGCTGACTGCTTTTTCCCAACCTTGATCTTTGGCAAAACATGTCGTGGAAGGTAACTTATGCAGGGGAACTTTAGGCGGGGTCCAAGCACATGACTCCAAGCCCAGCGACACTTTTGGTGCTAAGATGGATAAGATTTGACTCCGATACAGTCGTCACGTGGGAAATGCTTTCGACCTCCATCCTTCAGCTCAGCCTTGTCGAGGCATCATGCCTTGATATTGACCGCTGCGCCGACCTTGAACACCCTCGCAGCAGCCATCAAACAAGCGCCTGCGATGGTCGTGACACCGCCGAATATCCATGTCGGGGTGAAGCCCTTTGCGTTGAGAATCGCGCCCGCGATGGGCGTTCCTATCAGCAGACCGATCGAGATCACGGCGAAGCCCATGCCCATCCTCGTCCCGATCATGGCCCGGTTCTTCAGACTCAGGTGCACCAAGATGGTAGGTGGTAGAGAGACGAAGGTACCGGAGAAGAAGCCGTAGAGAATGCAGAAGATGATGAGACCGGCGAGAGAGTCGACAGCGATGAGGCAGAGAGTGAGAATGCCGGAGACGAGAGCGCAGGGGACGATGATGTTCAAAGGTCCGAGGCGGTCGGCGATCAAGTTTGGTAGGATGCGACCGAAGATGGAGGCGCTGTTGATGACGGCGAGCAGGTAGAAGGCGAGGTTCTCGTTGGTGATTTGGTTGTCGATGGCATACAGCTGAACGTAGAAAAAGGCAACGTAGAGTCCCATGAAGCCGACTAAGCCGCCAAGGACGAAGAGAAGGTAGGGTGGTTCCTTGAAGGCCGGCAGATCGACCATCTTGCGCCGAGACGAGGGCCGGACGCGCACTTTCATGACGAGGTTCGGAACGGCCAGGGTGACGAGAATTATGAAGCCTATCACGCGGGTTGCCCAAGGGAAGCCGATTTGACCGATCAGACGATGGAGTATAATGGGATAGAGAACGCCTGGTAAGTTACTGTTAGTCGGCCCTCCTTTTGGAAAAAAAAAAAAAAAAAGGAGGTCTCAGTTGGAACATACCTCCCAGGCTACTGCCACTGGCAGCGAGGCCCGTCGCAGTCGCCAGCTTGCTCGTAAAGTAAGTCGACAGGATTGCCACGCTCGGCACGAACAAGCAGCCCGTCCCGATTCCGATGCAAAACGCTTGCGCTAGCAAGACTTCCCAGTACTTGGTGCACAAGCTCAGCATCATCTGTCCGAAGACGGTCATGAAGGAGCCCACAAGGAGCAACTCCCGGAAATAACCCGCGTCGTAGATGGGACCGCATGCTGCGCCGACCAGCATCAGCAGGAACGCCTGGACAGAACCGATCCATGAGATATCAGAGGATGTCGAGGACGCTAGGATACCGCTCTCGTAGTACGTCTGATATTCGCCAAAGGTGTTGATGATTCCCCTGAACACGGATGGCATGTCAGCTTCGGTCGCCACAGAGTTGTAGTGACATTCTCACCATGAGTTGAAGAAGAGGAAGAACGCTCCCAACACTTGCAACCAGGCTCTCAGCCCACCGTCCGGGATTGACGCCGCATTGTTTATCGAATGCACTTTCTGTGCCGGTTCCTGCTGATGGCTCCCATCTTCTTTGGCTCCATTGCCAACAGGCTCGTCGTCCTCCGTATCTACCGCCTCAGCCTCGTCTTGCGGTACGTCCTGTGTCTTCTTCTCCGCCTCGGGATCCGCGATAGTCATGTCGGGCGTTTCAGTGCTCGTCGAGGGGGACTCGGCGCGGTGAATGTCGTTGCGCAGCGCCATGTCGCAAATGAGGATGGTGGCAAGACTCCGGGACCAATTTCTTCTATTACTCCAGGCGCCAGACAACAGAAGCTGATATGGGCTAGGCGAAAAGGGGGATTTGCGCGGGGAACGAAGAAGCAGAATCGGAATTAGAATCAAAATAAAAATAAAAGCTAGTTCCAGCCCTACAGACTTGTTACAACGGGACAGACAGCGGCGGTGGCCCGGGGGAGGGGGGGGGAGGGGCCTGCAGCTCCTTTAAAGAAGAAAGACGGTCGCCTGGTCCTATCCCTGCACCCCGCGTGCCAACGGTCCACACGAAGGGTCCTCTCTCTTCCCGCTAAAGTGGGTTCTTTGCTCCGTGGCGGCGTGCAGTTTCGGCAGACGGAGCGGCTGGCGAGATTCATGTTTTACGGGCTTAAAAGATTCGATGGCCGAGATGCCGGCAGTCTTCGGCTTCTTCCTTCGCTTGCACCCGTCACGGACCGCTTTGGCCTTAACGTTAACAGCGGGAAGCCTTCGATTGCCGAAGACGCGCCAGCGGATGTGGCTTATTCCCGCTAAACCCCGATACTGTGCTCGCGGTTTAGAGCCTCACCTTGACCAAGACCGAGACCGAAACCCCGACATGGACATGGACATGGACATGGACAGTATCCTTACCATGCATCGTTGAATGACTAGGTCGGCAAAAGCTCTCGCCTCGCTTGCCTTGACTGACTAACCTCCAATCACCTTTCACCACCGCACAGGTTCTCATAGGGTATATTCTTCCGCTGCATCATCCAATGACCTAATGTCGCTCCTGCACAACTCCGACAAAATACGCCAAACGTGCCAAACGTGCCAATGGGAGAGAAAGAATTTACGGCACCCGCTGCGGGGGATTTGAACGGGGAAAATGGAATGGCAACGTGGTTATACAATGTTCGTCCCATCGTGATTCCTCTTGCCCTCCAACCCTCCCGGATTCTCTCACCTTTTTGCTTTCCCGTTTCGCCTTCCCGTCTCCCACCTCCCTATACTCAAGCCAAGAAAGAGTCATCAGAACGGAAATCTCTGCCGTATCAAATTCCAACGTCCACTTTTATGCCAATCCATGGAAAGACTGCCGACCTGATACCTCTCCCGCCTCCATAGTTACAGAGGAGAAGACGTGCGCAAACGGAACCGGCCATGAGAGCCGAGCAAGAGCTGATAGCGAAGGACTCGGGGGTAATCTGCTGTTAGACCTGAACGCCTGCCGCTTGCCATGCAAAATGCAATATTTTCAATTCGAAATAAAGGAATCGTCGTCCAGCAGGCAAAACATTGCCTATCTCTCAATTGACATGGTCGATCCGGGAGTCTCGACACCTTGGCGTGTGCGCGCGACCCGGAATCCGGACGCATGTTGTTGATACTGCTCAACGCGCTCTATCCACATAAGGTTGTGTTTAAGATTGTCTTCTGCATCGCCAGCCACAGGATACATGTTGCGATGCTTGAGAGCTCGGGTACGGCGCGACTCGCGTTCGTCGATGACGCTCTGCATCAGTTGTGGCAACCTGTCACGGCCCACTCGGCTGCACAACCCAAAATCTTCAAGCAAAGCTTTGAGAACGGTGAAGGGTAGAGATACCAAGACGCTGGAAAGCAGCGTCAGTACGTATCTAGAAGGGCCGCCAGACTCCACTGGAACTTCTCCGAAGCGAATGGTACTCAGACGAGGATTGCGACTATTCGGCCTTTCGTTGGATATGATGGGCAGCCTCGGAATGTCAACAAGTTGAGGCGCCGACGTGTCCAATTCGAATTCTTTCGGGAAGTTGTGAATGATGAAGCCGATAATGGTCTGGAGAAATTGCGTGCTGTACTGGCCATAGCTTGGGCTAGCAAAAGAGTCAGATCGTGACAGCGCATCGTCTCCGGTCGAGGAAGCACTGTTTCGGTCTTCCGATGCATCATCGGTACGCCAGGATGAATCCAATCCGCCGTCCATCGCAAACGCCAGGGCGACTTCGAGGTTGTCCCACCTAAGCAGGTCGGTTGCAACATCCAGACCCCTACAAGTAATTCTAGGGACTTGCAGGTAAAAGCCAGCCGCAGCATACGCCAGCGTGTGTCTCATACGTTGTTGGGGGGATCCGAAGGTCTCTGCACTAGCTGGAAGTCCGTTGAAGGGTTGCAGGCCTTGTACAACGTTCCTTGTGTTGAGCAGATCTTGACCATAGAGATGTTTGAGGGCTTCTGCGAACATGTAACCGTCGAAGAAGCGATCAGCAATGGGAACATCGAGAACGCGCATGCCGTCCTCGAAATGAGGCGAGCTGGCTGACAGCATTAGTTGAGCAAGTCTCGGGCTTCTCGCAAGCATCAACCCATGGCCAGGGAGAGCCATTGTCAGGACGCGGTCTGCGCCATGGAAAATCTTGATGAAGTAGTCAGCGAAATCGCGGTTGCTGAAATGCGCAGCGAGATAATCTTTCAGGCCCATGTCCATGTCTCGCGAGACCGCTGGATAGCCGAATTGCGCCGGGGCCTTAGCGGGGGCACCATTGGTCTGCATTGATGGCAGGTGAGGCTTTACTGCACCGTCAGCCAAGACTTGATCAACGGGTAGCGCCCTGGGTGACGAGGCCTGGGAACCAGGACGAGAGAATGGGCCGTTGCCGTTCAGACCAGGGGCTTGACGGGACGTGAACAATTCAGGGCGATGGGGCAGAGGTCCATTCGGTGGAAGCCATGATTGCGCTGGCCGAAACTGTGGAGGCGGCTGGTCTCTGCGAAAGCCGAAGTTACCCTGCGGCGTCATCCCCACCGGCACAGATGGGTGCATGACATGTCCGTTGGGTTCCGAGAAGTGGTGGGCGTGTCCAGCAAAGAAGTTTGCGGGTGGCGGAGGCATGAAGTTTGCGCCCAGAAATCCAGGAGGCGGAGCTGGGTATGGCATACTGCCATTCGCAACAGGCGGAGCCGGAGACACGCTGGATGAATCAGGTAAGCCGCCGAAGACGATGCCACCGTTTACGCTGGGACGCGGATGGTGTAGTGTGACCGGATTAGGGGGTGGTATGCGCCCAAAAGTAGACGAAGTGGTGGAATTAGGCGTAGAACGATCTCCAGAAGGGTAGAACGGAGGAGGTAGCTCGAATGGAGGTCGTTGAGGCTTGGATTTGGCCACTGGGCCTTGCAACTCGGGCACATGTGACCGCAATGGCTCCATCATAGACTCTTGGGCCATCGCAGGCCCCTCAGCCGTGACCGTGACCGCTTGGCCTGAATTTGTAAGCTTCTTGACCTTGATAGCGGCAGAAGCTTTAATCGTACCATCGAAGCCATTCGAATTCTCTTCACCGCCGCTCAAATGGACCGCATCGTCAGAACCAAGCCCTGTTGCGGGGGGTTCCGATTTGTCTTCGCCGTGATGGACAGCCTCGGAGGTCTCTACGTTTGGCGTCGGCGGAGCTTGCGGACTGTCTTTGGGTGAAGCGCGTGTAACTGTGGTACTGCCGTTTGGCTGCGCATTGGTATTCGCGCTCTGATCGTCGGGCGTAGTATCGGCTGGGGCAACAGGCTGTTTGGGCTTGACGGGTCGCGTAAAGGCGAGTGGGACGACGGGGACGATGCGAGCGTTCTTCGCGGCGGGCGGGCGAGCTGACGGAGCCATATTGACGAAGAGGCGGGAGCAACGGCCGTGGGAGATATCGATGATTGCGGAAGGCAGCGTCTCCAGGAGTAGGCGACTGCAACCTGGAGCGCCTGATTCGCGGCGGTGGGGGATGGGGGAGTCGGGAGGCAGTTGGGGTTGACTGGGCTGGGCGGTGATGCAGGCAGCGGAGGAAGTTTAGAATTTGTGGGGATGTCGATCTCACGCCGTTGGAAGCCCTGTCGCCCAGCTCTGGACAGCTCCCCTCACCACCATCACCACCACCACCACCACCAGCTAAGGTCCACGGGTGAAGGTGAAGTGAAGCTGAACTCGGCGATACGTTCGCGGGATTAGTAGGTATCCATAAGAGCAATGTGAAGAGAAGAGGCGAGCAAGTGCTGCCAGAGATGCTGTCGTAGGAACGTACCTTAGTGACTGACTGGTGGTCCCGGGCTGCCCGGATGGCATTGCTCAGAGTACCTACGACTGGCTACTCCCACGATAGGTACGTACTCTGCCCGAATGGCAATAGTAGTATCCGAAGGTACGACCACGCAGTCTTCGAGGGTATAACTATATTACCTAGGTACTCTGCCCGAATAGCAAGCAGTGTCC
>ML978723.1:639717-674503 GCA_010015785.1 Saccharata proteae CBS 121410
AGGTACTCTGCCCGAATAGCAAGCAGTGTCCAAAGGTAAAACCACGCAGTCTTCGAAGGTATAGCTACATTGCCTAGGTACTCTGCCCGAATGGCGATAGTAGTGTCCGAAGGTACAAGCACGCAGTCTTTGAGGGTATGACTACATTGACTAGGTACACTGCCCGGATAGTAGTGGTGGTGCCCGAAGGTACAACCACGCAGTCTTCGAGGGGATAACTACATTTAACTTACCTAGGTACACTGCCCGGATAGTAGTGGTGGTACCCGAAGGTACAACCACCGCAGTGCCCGAGGGTGCGACTACCTTGCCTAGATACTCCTGCCTGGGCAAAAGAGTACTTACCCTTTTCGCAGTACCCTCTTTGGCAGTGCCCTCTTTGGCAGTGCCCCTCTCGCATTGTACCTCAGTGCTCGTGCCTGCCATGGCGCTCCTCCATACTCACCTACCACTACCCCAACCGGCAACTACTTTCCTTGGTGCAAGTTGGTCAAGCCTTCCACCTGCAGCCTCCCTTTCAGAACTTCACGCCGTCCAAATATCCCTCTCGCTCCCCACCATCCCTTTCCTCCGCATGTTTCCTCCACCGTCATATTCCTACCCATCGCCCTCCTGATCGCCTCATTCGTCCCAATCAACCCTAACCACCTATAGCCACAGCAGCCATCGGGCATGCGATCGAAGCCCAAGGACGACAAGCGCAGAAGCAAGAACAAGTCTCGTGCCAGACACCGACGCCTATCTACAAGACCTTCCGCAGCAGAGGACCGCGCTTCTACCATCGCGGAACCCCCTGAACTGGGCCTCTCACCCACCGTTCACTTTTCCGACAACAAAGAGTTGAGCCCTCGTTGTAAGCACATCTCCTTCTCCTTCTTCCATGACACTGACTGTGTTGCAGTCAATCCATTCAGTCTTCTTACACAAGTCACCGACCATGAGCTCCACCCTCGAAAACCCGCTCAGGGTGCACGCAAGGACCGTCAGAGCGGCGTCTGCTCGCGAGAAGGCGGCTCTGTTCAAGGCGAAGCTGATAGGATTCGCTGCCCGTCAGGGTCTGGCTTCCAAGTCAAGAGCTGTGAAATCCAAACTGTCGCACACAGTCAAGAAGGGCAGACTCCAGATGGCGAAGGGAAGCCTCCAGAGGCAAAGGCAAAGGTACCGAAAGGAGCCAGTGAAACAGCGAAGAAAGAGGCTGAGGCTGAGGCATCGCAGATAGGCCATTGTGATTTGATCTCTTTTGAAGAGGAAGACACCTCGGCTCCTACAGACAACCCACTTCGTACAGAGATGCCAGCGCCATCCGACAAAACGATTAAACCCATCCAACAGCTAACGGATCATCCACACGCACTTGCCTCTGCATTCGGATTCAGTTCCACATGGGACGATACTTCACCTCCATTCGCCTTCGACTTCAGCCATCCAGACCTTACGGTTGCCTGTAAATTCAAATTCGGCCCGTCACAAGTGGCCGTCCATCCAGCAACTACTGGCCAGTTCCCTCTTCAGAAGGATCGAATGAGCCATGATGGACTACCATGTTCATCCGACCGCCAGGAAGATCTAAGAAAAATCTGTCTTCCGCCACAGAGACCCGAGCAGAGACAACATCAACGGAATCACATTTTCCCGGGAATCTCGAGGCCAGGTGAGCCCCCGACATGGGCTTTCGCTTTCCTTCCCCCTCCTATCTCAAAACCACAGCGCGTCCGAAGGTGCTGTGTCAGATCCAAGCTGTCATCTACATGCCAACCCAGTTACAATCATTCTCTTCTCCCGCAACTGGCCGAATTAGGCAGTTTCGGAAGTTCCCACTTGCAAGCGCAACATCCCGACAACCATATCAGTACCGTGGGGTCTTTTTTGCCGCCCGTCATGACGACCTCGGTCACTGAGACCGAACGTGCGATCATGGTGCCGAAATCGACGCCAGAGCTGGCGGGAGAGTGGCGGGGCTCACTTGGGAATGGTGTCTTCAAGCCCAAGCTCAACGTTAGACCAAGGCATTCAAGGTTTTTCCCTCCCCAAGATGTCATCAAAGCCCCAATGGCTGGGAAGCAAATACAGCAGTCGCCCATGGAGGCGAAAGAAGAGCTCTCTGTTGCAAAAGAGGCTCTGGACAACCAGCATGATCACTCTGCCGTCGCGCCGCCTTTGACCATTGAAAGCGATCATACCACGATGCCGAGCCGTCTCCAGCCGGAGGATACAGAGGAATGGCGCGCACTGCTTCGTCTAGGAGGTTCAATAGCAGCAGATTATGACAGATGCTGGGATCAGTACGAGGGCGAGGCCGGGTTTGAGAATGTCGATGCTGAAATTCAGGATGATGATTGGACGGTGTTATTCTGCTAAGACTGTAACAACTATCATGTTCTCCATTCCGCTGGCCTGTACCTCGTTTGATCTATGTTCTGTTGTCTTTAGTAATACAGATGCGCATCCTCATCAAGGTCACTCACTTCTATGACGTGGGTCTTGGGCCGTCAAAGCCATCATTGTTGCTCGGACAGGTACATGTGTTTCGAGACCCGGTCAATTTGATTGTGAGCCGTTCTGCACAGTCGAAGCAAGCCACGATCACGACTCTACCTATCTTGAAACACGCCTTGCATCCAACTCATACGTTCTTGAATCAAATCTGGAGAGCACGCATTAGGGGGAGGAAGCCAGATTGCGTTGTATTGTCAGAACGTCGAAGTAGGGTCGCACAGCAAATAGTTAAAGAGGTCGAAGTGTATCCAGCACGACAAATGTGCCCCAGCCTCGTACTGGGAACCTAGATCATCGAAACTTGATACGAATAATCAGCCTACTCAGCGAGAATATGTGGCGGCTCCAACCCATCAAATTAAGCAAATGATGGGGCCCTCTTGGGACCGAGCCGTTTGTAATACCCCCTCACTTTGGTCATAAAGCACCAGCAAACCTTTCTTAAATTTTCAGGGACATCGTTCACGAAGGCTACCCAGTAGTCAGATACCCTCAAGCTTCGCATTATTTGTAATTCCAGACGATCAATATATAGGTATATATGTATAAACACGCGTCAGTCAATTCCGCTGCTCAATAATCCTTACCTCTTCCCCTTCCCACTCTCCAGGCTGAAATCAAATTGCCAGAAACCGTCCCAGACACCTTTCTTGTGACTCCTCTGTTTCGACGGCGAAGCGGAAAGCTCCCTTAAGCGAGATGGCTCCAATGGGTTCGACTTCGCCGGCGAAGCTCCCACTCTCCTTGCCATCTCACCACCAGCAGAAGCGTTGACAGCCTCAACCGCATCCGGCCTTACCTGCGCGGGCGTCAGCCAACTTTGTATCATGGCCCTAGGAGTTGATCGATCCTGACCTCGTCGCTGTCCAGCTGGCCGCCCGCGCTAGTGACGGGCCTCAAACTGCTCGCTCGGCTCCCCTTTTGCGTGTCATCAGGAATCCCTTTTCCTGCCGAATCCGCGGTCTCGACACCGAGGGCCTCTGAAGAAGCGCCTCGGACCGGCAGACTGCTCGAACTAGGAACGCTGCGTCTAGAGGCCTGGCTGCTGCGTCTGCTGTCCAGGCTCTTGTTGAGTGTCTTGCTAGCGTCACCGCCACCGATGAGGCTCTTCTTCATGCGAATGCTGCCCTTGGCGTCGATGTTGGTGCTGTGTACAGTGCTCTTGCCTAGTCCTGGTGTGAGGGGGGCGCCGACCTTCTCCTCCGCCGCCTCGACGAGATGCCAGCGCAGACCGTCGGAGAGCTCGAACGGGTTATCGTCTTCATAGCTTATGCCACTGTCGCTGACTTCGGCAAAGGATCGCCCGTCGCTGCCGCGGGTGCCAGTCATGGATTTCGAAAGGTCAACGATGCGCTCCTCGACCCTGGTGATACGCGCCACAAGCCACTCCTTGTTATGCAGGCGATGCGACTCCTGTTCGCGAAGGAAATAATGCGGCGCGCCGACGTTGAAAGCTGCCCATGGCCTTGTCGCTTGGTTGCGAGTTGGCAGGAAAAGAGCAAGGTCGCCTTCTTTGAAATTCCGGATGGCGATCTTGTCGTGCGCCTCGCCCTGGAAACGATGAGATTTTTCGCGATAGGCACGTGTTTCTCTCTGCCATTTGCGTGCGGTGTGCTCCATATCGCGCATGCGCTTAATAATCGCTTCACTGAATGTTTCGATATCAAAACGACCAATGGAGGCAAGAAACTGTGCGTACATTGCAGCTTCGTCGGCTTTGCATTTTTGCTCGGTCCACTTGAGCGTACTAAGATCCGCGGAGCTTTCCAGCGGCTTCTTGGCTGGTAATGGAGACGATGCGCTGCGGTCCATTGATACTGAGCCGTCGGCAGAAAGCATGGTGCTGTTACCTATCCTGGACGCCCGTTGAACAACCATAGCATTATCTTGATATGTGACAGCAAAGCCGAGTGTTTCTAGAAGCCTGTGGAGACGATGGTTGTGTGTGAAAAGCTTTTCTGAGACTTCCCTTGCTCGGCTTGAGTTTTCTTGGAAGCGCGTCGTCAGCGCGTCCAACTGGCCCTGCAAATTGTCATGCTGCTCCTGCAAAGCGCACAACGAAGATCTGAGTTTCTCTGTGTAGTCATTGGTCTCCGCAAGCTGGGTTGTAAGCTGTCCCACTTTTATCTCTTCCTCGTTCAGACGTTGACGCAAAGCTTCCGAGCCAGTCTCTCCTTCAGCAAATTTTTGACGAAGGTCGTTGAGGTGGATCCGTTCGTCCTCTAACTGCTCGACCAGAGATCCTGTCCTAGCAAGCTCGGCGGACAGTTCGTCTTGTACTGCAGACAACTTCGCCATAGTCGACTCAATCTGATGTTCTAGGTGTTCTCTTTCCCGCTCTGCCGACGTTAGATTCGTCTCATTTTCTGCTTTGGCTCTTTCGACGGCATCGAATAGCTCCCGGACATGATCGTTGGACCTCTGGGCGAGTCGTTCCAATTCTGCTGCCAGAATTGCAGGGTCATCCAAGACTGGCTCATCTGGGGCGAGAGTTGAGTAGGCGTTGATCAATGTGGTGTGGCGCTGTGCGTCTGCTGCATCACGCTCCGCCAATATCCGCTCCAGAGACTCAGCTCTCTCTCGCTCTCTCCGAGCATCTTTAGTAGCCTCCTTGCGAAGCTGTTCCAACTCTGCCTCCAGTGTCTGTTGTTTCTCATCAAGGCCGGCTCTTTCATTGTCTCTGCTGCCCAAGTTCCTGTCCAATTCGTCTTCAAGCTCTTCGTTGCGGTACTTGAGTCTCCGGATCTCGGCCTCGAGCGCGCGTCGTTCCTCTGCAAAGTCTTTCTGCATATGTTCCATGTTCTCCATGAGATCTTTGTTTGTGGATTTCTTCTCATCAACATGACGTTGGAGGTCATTTACTGCGTGCACGCCGTTGGCGGCTTCTCTTTCTAAACGGTTCCGCGTTTCTCGCTCGGTCATGAGGTCTGCCTCAAGATTGATAATCTTTCTCGTCAGCATCATTTCCTCGGCGGATTTTTGGGAGGAATATCGACGTGAAGAGACAGATGACTGTCTAGACAGATTATCGTGAGGCTTGGGAGATGAGGGAAATGTAGGGTGCGGTTCCACAGATGAGGGACCCGGACTTTGTGAGCTAGGTGGAGCGCTGCCTATTGAGTAACGAGAGAACTGGCTTTGGCGGTGCAGTAAATCTTCAAGTTTACGGACACGGCTCTTGGAGCTTCTCAACTCTTCCTCCATCTTGGAATTCACTTCTCGGAGAACTCTGGTTTCGTCTTCCCCGCGGAGCAGTAGTGATCCTTTGCCCAAGCTCGCTCCATGAAGGCTGCCGTTGCGGAAGTTCTTGGCATTTTTGACTTGCTGTCTGGTGGGACGATCGAGGTCTTTCACAGCTTGAGACAATATTTCAACGTCTTGTTCCAGCCCTCCAAGATTCCTCAGCGTATCCAAATACTCCTGTAAGTCTTGCCGAGCTACCTGCGGCCAGCTCGCATCTTGACCCTGGATGTTGATATCAATGCCCAGAATGTTGCCTTGTGCCGCCTCGACGTTCAGCACATCACCATTCGACTTGAGCCATCTCTTCCTTCTGCGGTCTTCTTCCTCTCGATAACCTGCAATTTCTTCTGCCAGTGATGACGAATCTTTTTTCATCTTATCGACCCATTCCTGACGCCGGACCGCCTCAACGAGGAGCAAACCATACACTAACGGTAATCTGGGAACAAGAGAAAGTAGCTCAAGACACTCGCGGCCTTCTGGAGCCACATTGATATTGTCCACCTCTTGGATCAATTCCCCAAGTTCAGTTGACAATAGCGCGATATGCTTCATGTGATCGATTGCGTTTTGGGTGGCCAAATTCTTTTGCTCAACAGAATATCTCAGCAGATTGCTCAGCTCGAGGCAGAATTCGTTGATATCAGGCAAGAAATCGCGTGTATGACGCAAAGCCTTTTTAGACGCTTGCGCTGCCGATGCAGGGTTTGCTGGCAAGTTGAGTATGTAATCCAGATCTGAGCCCATTTTCTTGACTGTTAGATCAATCTCGTTGAAGAGGCGCGACGGTTCCTCGAGTTGATCGATCAGAGATTGGCTCTCCCCCGATCCAACGTCGTTGACAAATTGTCTGGATTCCTGGACTACCTGTTCAATCCTAGAGTCGATGCTCGTCATGATGCCACCAAGCTCATCTACGGCTGCGGCGCTGCCGATTGCGGCTTTCTCAACCTGGTCGCCATTGACGAAAGCACCAAGCGTTGTGCGACTGCCAACCGACCTCCTCGACTTCTTGGGGGTATCGTTTGGGCCAGCGATGAATCTCCGGAACTGCTCATACGCTGGAATAGAGCCAAGTCGTGCCAGATCCTCTTGCCAGAAATTGAGGTTATCTTCTCGCTCCTTCAGCACAGCCTCGATCCATGCGTGTGCCTCTGCCTGTTTGACTTCCAGCTTTTGAATGTGAGGCTGCTGATTGAGAATCGCGGCACGAACGCCCCTGTCCACTGCGACTCTCTCTTCCAAGTGTCCCCGTGCAGCATGAGCCATCGCCCTGCATTTGTCTACAAGGCCGGAACCCCATTCCACCCTTGCCTTGAACAGAGCATGCCATGCTCGTAGATCCTCTGGCTTTTTAATCGTATCGGGCGCAGGTTCTGGTCGGAATTCTTCGGGGAGCGAGCTGGCGGTTACAAACGCGTTCAGATCTTGTGGTTGTACGTGATCGAAGATGTCTCTGTTGTAAAGGAATATTTCCTTCTGTTCGAGTGTTAGCAGCGATGGTACATGGCTGCAACACTCTTATGCATACGCACTTCTGACATAAGCGTTTGAAACTTGACATGTTTGCCTTTGGCCGTCAGCAAGATCTGACTTTGGGCAGGAATGTCTGTCGCATGCTGGATCCAGGCGCGCAGAGACTCCATAGACCCAAAGCCTATTGGGTCGGCTTCGAGCCGGTGCCCGGTATGGGCCAGGTAGAGTTGAAGCGCCATCCGCCTCCCCAGCGCAAACGGAAAAGAGCGTGGTTGAGGTTGCGATGATGTGTCGCGGATGCTTTGGGGACCTGGATGGATAAGCTTAAGGCACCCGAGCTCGGCCTGGGCACAGGGACTCGGGCGCAGGTGACGCTCTCTGGCCGAGCTTGAGGTGTGTGACTTGAAGCTTCTCCGCCACACCTCACCGCGTTCACAAGCCACGGGACTTCGATAACGCGCCGGGACACTGCGCGTGCTCAACACCTTTCGATTTACTGGCGCTCCACGCCGTCCGCCATCGCACTCGCCGTCGTCACGCGCGATCATGGCCCAGGAGAAGAGCTCTGCGAAAGACGATCCGCTTCCACTGCTCGCTCGGGACTCCGCTCAGTTAGAGACGCCATTCAGCGATGCGCTCCTGCTCACAGACCTTGAGAGGCGTATCTTACAGCTTCACGACCAGGAGCAAGAGCTCATCTTGGAGCAGAGTCTACTTGAGGAACAGCTAAAGGGTCAGTGTCAATCATGATAGCAAGCCCGGCTGTCCCGACGCACACCAGCCTGACGACCTCTTTTAGCGCCTGATGACCTTGCCGACGTATCAGATGATGACCTCGAACAAGTCTTTCTCGATGCCGAACGTGAGATGCTCAACGCACGAGCTGCGTACCTCTTGCGCAACAGGATCGTGGAAAATGTTGTCATCACTGATCCTGTTCTCAAAGCTGTGCATGCTGGAGCCAGCGCTTCGCTTGCAGAAAGGTCAGTTACTCCGCTTCGCTCAGAGCCATGTGCTAATACGAAGTTACCCAGGCGATTGCTTCCACTGGTCAATGAGCGCGACGTCTTGGCCATGCTGCATGCCGGTCTAACGTCAAAGCTGGGTTCAGACTTGATAGCCCTATCAAAGGCCGAGCAAGCCAACATCGCTGCTAATCAGAAGAACTGCGAATTGGCTAAGACGTTGCTTGACCTCGCCGAACGGACCAAGACTCAGACCACGGACGAATTCCAGGATGCACGCCTCCGAGCTCAGCTGGAGGACCTTGACTCTCAATTGCGCGTCTCTCGCAGGAGATGGCGAACCTCGAAGGGCGTCTTGTCTGGTGTTATTGCCAGCAGCGGCATTGACTGGGCGAGCGACGAAGCTCTCAGGGAGCTTGTGCTCGACGACGACGACGAGTTCGAACGATAGTATTCGACCTCGATTTAAGCCACCTCAGCCGCATACGCAAGTTGACGCTTCAATATCTGCCGGGTTGCAACGTAGACGCCCGATCAGACCTCACATGGCCATGCTCCTTAGCAGACTCGTTATTCGATGAGGCTGATTTTCCTCCACCCTGTAGGCACAGCTGTTACTTCACCGTGCACGCTGGGAGTAGGAGGATGAATCCCGGGCTGTTGTCAACTGTCTTCGAATACGCTTGACTGCACTGAACCGTATCAACTCCATCGGAACCCCTGTTTGGTGTACCGGCAGGAACTTCACCGACATTCAATGTACTGTCACAGATGCATAAAGAGGAAGAATAAGAGCAGTCAATGATGCGGAAGATGAAGGCGCTGGACCTGAATGCGTAGCCATGACAAGGCCGGAAGCAAAACGCAGGTATGAAGCAGTACTCCTAGAAAGGTCTATGAAAGATGACTGGGATTTCAGCTCTGCGAGCATGCGCGGATTGATCCGCATGCCACATGTGCCTTGTCCGTCGTACGTTCCTGTCGATTTTCACTTCTGAGACATCGCATGTTTGAATCGAAGTCGAGGCTTTCCGAGGAGCAATCGTGCGCCAGGTCCATTGAAATCTATGGGCACCAAACGCACAGACGTCTCAGGCGACGAAGTCCGAAAAATTTAACAACACACTCAGGGAAAAGACAGAGTAGTTGTGCTCCATAAATCTCCGCGTGGTAGTTAGTAAACAGTATCTACGCGATCCTCTGAATAGCGGGCTGCTTACGGCAACAACTTCGAAAGGGACGACAGGACCACCATCTGGTGGAGTTTGCCGTGTGTAGCGCTCACACGAAGGCTGCCAAGACTGTCGCCAAGACCGTCGTTTGTCGGAGCGGATGGATTACGCATACACCCGAAGGAAGGGTTCAATATTCAATAGGGGAACCCAACAGGGCGGAGACGATCTTACTGATAGAGATATCTCAGTCGTGGCGTGTGTGGTTTGAATGTTCAAGGCCAAAAGGCAAACCGCTCAGCCAATACACAAGGGCCACGTCCCTGATAGCTCTTACATCGAGCAGCTACTACCGCCGCCATCTTGCTGTCATCTCAGGGATGCGGGCAATTGCGGACCATATCGTCGCGTGTCTCACCAATGATAGGAGCCATGGATGACGGCTGACGGCTGACGGCTGACGGCTGACGGGCGTAAAGAGCTACTACGGACACACAAAGCCAGGCGGAGCGGAGCGGATCCCCTTCGTGTGTCTTGGCTCGGCGAGAGGGGCGGTGGCTGATGAGTGGACCGCCGTCTGGGGCCGCTGGGCTGTGCTCGCTGCTTGCGAATCATGCATCATCCGACCGGTCAACATTAGACGACACGACGCAGCGCGCACTCGCGACCTAGACTGCAGTGGGATCATGATAGCCCCTTTTAATCACTTCTTACGACGGATACGCTCATCCTGCAAACCGTCTCAGCGACAATGAGTCGAGCGCTGATCGTCGAGAAGGAGAAAAAGGGCTTTGTTTACCAATCTGCATCAGAGCGTCACACCGCACCGTCATCAACACCAACTTCTGCTCGGCCTGGACAGCGGGACCAGGACACGAAACGGATGTGCGCAGCAAAACTTTGCTTTAGCGTCCGAGACCCTCTCCGGTCCACTCTGCCATTATGCACCCTTGCATCTCATCCCCATCCCCGGCCCCTAGGCTTCACACCCGCCGCTCGCCCGCCGGAGGCTACAGAGATCACAAAACGCGCCGTTGGGCAGCAACGTGGTTTGTATGGCCGATCGGAATGTCGGCCGGGAAGCTAGTGAAGCAGCAGTCGAACAAGCGTAGGCGGGCGGCGCTTCTCGTGGTAGCAGCCTCAGGAAGCAGGAATCAGGAATCAGGAATCATCTCCTTCACCAAAGTACTTCGTACATTGGCAGCAGGGCCTTGTCGCTGCGCTCGGAGCGCTAGCCGCATGCGGCGCCGGGTCGAGGAGTCGAGGAGACTCACGGAAAGGATTTACTCATGAGATAGGCAGGGATACGGTGGGTATTAGCAAGAAAGAATCCCTGGCCACTAGCAAGCACAGCGGCCGTTTCTGGCAATTTGGCTTCCAGGTGTGCGCTTCCGCTCCGTGCGGGCTGGCGCGTGGTCACTGGGCTGTCGTCCGGGGGTCCGCTAGGCTCGAATGAAATCTTGTCTCACTCATGGCAAGGCTTATTAGATTTGGGAGCTGGTGAGAGACGAAAGACCCGAGGCTTGTCTCTCTCTTTCTTGCCTGCCGCGACGGACTGATCAGCGCAACCGGACCGGACTGGGGCGGATGGGGACGACAGTGTGATGAGAATGATGATATGTATCCGTGTCCACGCTTCCATGCCTTTCCCCGACGTATGTATGTACTCGGTACCTTCCGCACGGCTCGGGGCGGAGAGCGAGGCGCAGGGGTGGCTGGCGCTCTCTGGGCAGCGAGATGAGATGTGATCTCGCATCAGCACACGTTGTCATCAACGGCATATGGCTGGCATGCGCAGCTGGTCGCGGCGGGTGGCAGGCCAGTGGGCTGTTGCTGGCAGGGATGATGGCGGTGTAAAGTGTGTGACGGATCGACTAGGGATGCGAGCTCCGCCAGACGAGCAGACGAGCAGACGAGGGCGTCACCAGTTGCGAAGCTCCAGCCGTCGTCACATCACAGCCATAGCAAACGGGGGATAAAGAGCCCAGGCTCGACCTGCCATATGTTAACGTTATTCCACACAACACACACGCTCTGCAATCATCCGCTCTGCAATCATCCGCTCTGCTCCGTACCTTCCGCCGACCACCTTCCACCCACCACCCACCACCCACCACCCACCACCTACCTTGCTGAACTCATCCGTCTGTCTAAGAACGGGAAGCAGCGGCGTTCTCCACGTGCCCTTGCAACACGCTCTCGCGCTCTCCCCGTCCGGCACCTGTCTATAAACGGAAGTACAGGTACAGGCAGGCACGTCTGCTGCATCGCCCCTGCCGACGCCGAACTCGTACCACATTCTGGAATTAGCAGCAGCACCACCCGTCGACCTCCAGTCCAGCCATATCACCCCATCCACACGCTTTGACGTCAGCCCTATTGGGCTTCGATCAAACTTCCTGCGCCGTCCACGCTCTCTCTCTGCCCTATATATCTTCCTCCCTCCCTCCCTCCCTCGGCTCGCCCCTTTTTAGGAAATCAATCCCCTCTGGCCCTCTACCTCCACACACCCAAATCCTCCTCGCAATGTGTGTCGCCGAACTGAACGTCTCGCTCCTCCCCTGCCAGCACCGCTGGTATCATCTCCTGCGCCCCTGCGGAGCCGCCACGAACCTCAACAACTGCTCCAGCAAGCTCAAACTCGAAGGCTGGGAGACAAAATGCGACTTCTGCCCCTACTGCAGCGCATGGAATCTGTCCAACAGCGAGTACCGCCTCGTCGGCAACGACCGCACGCCCTCCATCGGCGGTCTTTCGCGCACACCCAGCGTCAGCTTCACGAGTCTCACTGGCGCTCGCCGCGATAGTCGACGAGCCTCTCTCGCCCGGACAGACAGCTCGGGCAGTCTGGCAAACATCGGCGCTGGCATCAACATTGTCGAGAAGGCCAGCGAGCGTAACCGGGCCATCAATGCTCGGCTGGATGCGTACCTTGGCTCCAACCCCGAGCGGGTCAAGACTGCCAGTGACTCGTCTGACGAAGAAGAGGCTCAGCCGCCCAGCCCAGCCGAGGCTACGGGTGAAGATGCCATGGCTCGCGTGGATGCACAGGTGGTTGGCAAGAAGAACACTGGCTTCGTCAAGAAAAGTTGGCGTAAGAGCAAGAGGCTCAGTCTGAGCCTTTTCAAGTGACGGGTTCATTCACCCCTTCTTCTGAAGCTGCTCCTCGTGTGAGCATATGTACAACATCGTCAGCGTCAACCGCGGACTGTAACGCTTTTCCTCTCCGGCGCAACAAATGGTCGTCAGCTCGGTATTCCACTTCGGCGCTACAAGCTTCGCGAGGTCTCGGGCTTTTCCTCTCCACTTTGTTCCATTCAGCTGCTCGATACCCACATTTCCCAAGCTTTTTGCTCGCTCGGACAGAGGTCATCTTATCGAACGTCTGCCACGGCTGCGAGCTTGCTTCAGTCTTTAATGGCCAATTTCTTCTCTTCCGCTTGGGTCATTCGGATTGGTTGGTTTTCATATCGGGTCTGGGTCACAAAAATGTTTTCTTCGCCAATCGGCTAGGATTGGCGCGAATAGGATGGCAATGGTCCGGGTTAGAAACTCAGCGGGCTGATTACATGATTTAATGACGGACTGCGCATATCTTACGGAAATTTGCTGGGAAAGTTATGCTAGCTTACTCTGATGGCATTTGTTAGCTGTAGCATGATACCCGTGAGCAATGCTCAGGAATATATTCTAACTTCAACTACTGTAACCCTACCGCGACTCCACTGCTTATGTCCTCTTACTCTTACAACAAGTTGCATCGTGACTCCATTGTGAGGATGTTTGGTTCCATTGAGGTTCAAGATGGATCCGCAGCTTCTACCGAAACGAGCAAGGTCGCATGCGGAGGTGGAGAAAGCTTATTTGCCACTAAGGCGACGGCAGGTGGGCTGTTGATGTGAGTTGTTTCCCGGTCAGCCCAAACCTCCACTCAACTCCCGGTCCCCCACCAGATGGAACGTGGTTGTTACAAGGTGGGCCGCACTGTACGACCAGGACGGTCTGTTCAGCGAAACAATCTCGCGAAGCGTTTCCACTCAACCTCAGCCGCACCGAAACGCATCTCCGCTATTTTCTAACGTGGGATATTGAGTCCATAAACTATCCCTTCACTTCTCCCTCCACTTCTCCCTCCACGTCTCAAACACCCAAGAAGTTCCACATCATGGCTCTCTCCGCCATTTTTGTTAGCATCATCGCCGCTCTTATCATCTCCTCCCTTCTCTCCCTCTTCAAGAACATCCGCTCCGCCCGTCTCCTCGGCTTACCCATCATAATCTGTCCTTTCAATACCCGCACTATCTTCTGGTACCTCATCGGCCAACATACCATCCGACGTCTCTTCTCTTTTCTTCCTGAGCCCTTTGGCACCTGGACAAAGCTCACCCACGTCGATTGGGCATTTCATGATGCGGGCGCAATGCACAGAAAGCTGGGGCCCGCTTTCGTTATCGTCCATCCAGGTCGATACGAAGTCTTACTATCGGATCCAGCGGCGGCACTGGCAGTGCTCAATCAAAGGAAGGACTTCATCAAACCTCCGGAAATCTATGGGATATTGGACATATTCGGACGCAATGTCGACACCGTGAATGGGGATGAGTGGGCAAGACATAGAAAGATAACGGCTCCATGCTTCAATGAGACGGTCTCTAGATCTGTATGGGACGAGGCGATACGGCAAGCCAAAGACATGCTCGCGTCCTGGGTGTCTGAACATGAGGGGATCACGCGAACGACGATTGATGACACAAGGACTTTGGCACTACACGTTCTGAGTGCCGCTGGCTTCGGTGTCAGGCAGGAATTCAAGTCGGGGATGCGGCAAATCCAAGCGGGCAACACGCTCAACTACCGCGACGCCCTGGTAACCATTCTCAGTAATGTCGTAGTTGCGGCAGCCTTGCCTCTCAGAATTCTGGAACTTCCCGTTCTGCCAGCGAAACTAAAGACGGTGTCGGTGGCGCTGAAAGAGTTCAAAAATCAGATGAACAAGATGCTCCAGGATAATCGACAGACTTTTGCCAAGGGCCAAACATCCTCACGGCCAAACCTGCTGTCTACGCTTATTCGGTGCTCGGACGAGGAGCGTTCCCCAAGAGAACGTCTTACGGACGACGAAATTGTAAGGTTTCCAATAGTTGATCACTATTCTGACCGCAACAACTGACCCATGTCCCCAAGCTCGGAAACTTCTTCATCTTCAACGTTGCCGGCCACGATACAACAGCCAATACTTTAGCCTATGCCATCACTCTCCTCTCTCTCAACCCAAACATCCAGACGTGGCTCGCAGAAGAACTCGATCATGTGATCCCTGATCAGCCGAACGGTTCCGAAGCACTTCCTTATGAGCAAGCTTTTCCACGTCTCAAGCGCTGCCTCGCTGTGATGTATGAAACGCTTCGGTTGTACGGACCAGTGATCTACATCCCACGCAAAACTCAGAACTCGCCTACCCTGAAGTTATCATCCGCGCCTGGAGGAGAAGTACAGCTGCCGGATGATACTTACGTAACGGTGAATGCACACGCTATACATACGGAGCCGGGGTTCTGGACGGAACCTGGTAGACCAGCGTTAGAATTCTGGCCGCAGAGGTGGATCGAAGCCAAGAATCACATCGACGACCAGATTTTCATTCACAGAGAGGCTGGGACGTGGCTGGGATGGAGCATGGGGCCAAGAACATGTCCGGGGATGAAGTTCTCGCAGGCAAGTTCACCCATTGTCTTTCACATGGACTATGTTGTGTGATTGGCTGACGAGGTCTTACTGCTAGGTTGAATTTGTCGCGGCATTGAGCACGCTCTTTGCCAAACATCGTGTGAGCCCGGTAGTGAAACCGGATAAGTTGAGGGAGGCGCTGGCGGGCTCCGGCATTCAAGGCGTGACGCTGTGCATCAAAAAGAAGGAAGACGTGGTGGTGAAGTGGCAAAGGGTTGAACAGTGATTTACACCTGGACTTGCTTTTGGTAGTTGTATGAGGCTTCGCAACAGAGACATACTGGATTGCTATTCTTGGAATTCTATCTGGATCAGCGATTACTTTGCCAGTGGTCACCTTTCAGCTAGTTTGCGATTCCCCGATTCGGTCGAGATGTGTCTTATTGTGTTCCACATCAGGGCGTGATCATTTTGCGCTGAGTGAATCTCGTTTATTGTGATCAGTTGACATTCGAGCATTGGATGCCGCATGTTTCCCAGGCATGCGGCTAGTAAGCCTCATTTACGTCTGCAGTAAATCTGGCTTACTTCGGACATGATTGGGTCAATTCGCAAAAGCATGGTCCGGCTGCTCGTTCGCTTTCCAAGTTTGCGAGAGCAGATGCAATTCTACGATTCCTTTACCTTGGGAACAGCGAGCTCAGTTGGAAGAATCTCAGTCTTGAGCTCTCTTGTCTTCTTCTGCTTCGGCTCCGGTGCTGATCGGTCTTAGCCACTTGGCCAACGATACAAAACATACGGATGACTTGCCTTTCTCGTTTTCCTGGACGTAGAACTTGCGCAGCAACATGATTGCTTCTTCTCGGTAGATACCACCGTAAACCGGATACGGTGGATCTACGCTCTTACTGGGCCAGCATCAGCAGGGGTGGGCAGCGTCACAGGTCGCAGGCATAGTTACTCCTGATGGATGTTGAGCACACCACCAGTCCCGCCAAACCTGTCGTTCCAGCAGCCAAAGTAGACGGCCCTGATACCGAGCTGGCGCAGAGCGGACGCGCACATGACGCACGGCTCTACGGTGACATAGAGGTCCGTCTCGCGCAGGATGGCTGGCGGGTGCGTCTGGAGGATCTGGGCAATGGCGACGAATTCGGCGTGGCGGGTGCCGTTGAGCGAGCGGTTGGTGTCGTTCATGCCGCGGCCGATGATTTGGCCGTTGTGGACGAAGACGCAGCCGACGGGCGTCTCATCGCTGGCAAGGGCGAGCTCGGCCATGGCGATGGCGTCGCGCATGAAGCGCTCGTGGAGTTCCATCTCGGCGGTCTTGTGGTTGTGCTTGTGCTCGTGCTCGTGCTCGTTCTCGTTCTTGTGCGCGTGCATGCGTACATGCGTGAGGTGCGACGGCGATGGCGACGGCGACGGTGGACGCGAACTGCAGCAGCGCCATGGCGTGTGCGGAATCAGAGTGGAGGTGTGTGTGTGTGGCCTTGGAGGTGTGCCGATGCAGGTTCGGGTCGGGTCGTCGTCGGTGGTCGTAGGTAGGGACTGGCGGCGGTCGCGGTCGCGGTCGCACATCGGCGGGTGTCAAGCAAGCCAGTGGCAGTGGTCAGTGGTGGTGCCCTGATCTTCTGTGATGAAGCACCCGAAGCACCCACAGCACCCAAAGCACCCACGACTCGACCCTACGCCCCGCGCCCTGCCTGTGCACGCCTTTCTGCGCCTCGGACCAGGACGGACCTTGGGCCTTCAGGTTGGGGGGAGGGGGGGGGGGAGAGCCTCGGAGCCTTGGAGGCACTGCGAAGAGTTCACGGCCCTGCCACTGGACCTGCACCCTGCCACATCCTCTCTCGCTGCCGCAGCCGTCTCGTCTCGTCGTGTGCGTGTCCGTCTCCTCTCCCTCTCGGTGACACCACAACTGTCCAAAGCTTCTTCCACCACCCGCTCCGTCTCCGTCGCTCGTTCACCCACCAAGGCCATCCTGCCGCCGCCGCTCATACCTCCACTCCCACCTCCATCTCCACCTCCACCTACCTCCACTCCCACAGACTCTCTCCCGCTCTCATATCGTTACTCTCCTGCTACCACGTACGCCCGCCCGCCTCGCCCACCGCCGGCTCTATTCGCGACCGGCTTCCCCTGTCTGGTCCGTCCGTCTCCGCAAGGCTCAGCCCCAATTACACTCTGGCCGATCCAGGGACCACACCTCGCCAAGCCCTCCGACCCTCCTGCAAACCACCAGACCCTGCGTGTACCGCCATGTCGAAAAACTCGAATGCCCCGACAGCGAAGAAGGCCGCCTCAGCCTTCAAGCCGCTCGACCTCAAGCCAGTCGACTTCTCCCTGACTGCCGGAACCGACATTCCCGCGCCCCCAGAGTCTCCTCCCCAAACACCCGCCCGTCCTCCCACTCCCGGTGGTGGTCCTCTGAGCTCGCATCCTACCTCCCCGGCTACTACGCCGCCGCCGAAGAACCCATCCGAGTCCAAACGCGACTCGAGCTCGAGCTCGACGGACAACAAGAACGCGCACTCCAACGGCGCCCCCAAGGCAGAACGTTCCATGTCGCCAACCCTCAAGCACCCGCTCTCCCCGGCCGTCACTGCCGACAGCCAAGGTGGCAGCAAACGACCAAGCAGCATGCGTCGGTTCCTCGGATTCAAGGGCTCGTCATCCAACGACAACCTCCGCAATGGCAACGGGGCACCGAGTAGACCCATGAGTCCGGAGACGACGGCTTCAAGCTCGACACTTGGGCGCAGTAGACGCAAGAGCGGGAGCTGGTTCAATAAGAGACGGAGCGGCATGTTTGGCATCGGCAAGTTGGACGAGGATCAGGTCATGAGCACGGAGAGTCTCTCGCAGGAGCAGCAGCAAAAACAGCAGAAGAAGGGCCCGCCGCCGCCCTCGTTGCCCAGCTTCCAGAGCTTGGGTACGGCATTGGATGGAGGCGCTTTGGGCGCGGACGATATGTTCAAGAACATCAAGTGATTGATGCTGCTCGAACAGGGAGCCGTCGTGCAGCAAGAGAGACGAAGTTGAAGACGAAGAGATAGCCAGCATCTCGGTAACATATAAGTGGAGATATCCTGGATCACGCGGGAAAGCAGGCGAGTGCAGATATATGTCCATTGGATGCAGTTCGTTGAAGATTCATTGTCCGTCACATATTCACTATCTTTGGTATCGTGGTTGTATAATTCTTTCCTTTGACTTATCTTTGGTTCCTTCGGTTTTTTTTTCCAAAATATACCCTCGGAGCGAAGCAAGTTGTAAGCACGCGTGCAAATCAGCGGCGGCAGACTGGAGAAGAGAATCTGGAGGAAGGGTTGAAATTGGGGAATAAGCCTTGTATAATCTATCGAACTTTCATCTGTCTCGAGTCTCATCACGATTTCTCTCTATTGCGACCGTCTTTTTCCCTAGACATCATGCATTGACTACAGTGTTGCTTATCCTCTAACGCATAGTCTCGGTCAACTCGAAGAACGCTAGAATACTACCGCCTCTCTGATGTTGGGCAGAAGGCTACATAAGTTGCCTCTGGGCACTTTCGGTGCACAATGAGTCCAATGGTAGAGAGGCGCTAAGACCTAATGCTGTTCGAGTTGACCGAGATGATAGAGTATTCATGTGCTGGGTTCGGATCCCCGACTTTTCTACGGAACCTTATGGTTGTGTTTCGACCTTGTGTCATTTAGATTCTGTGCTCCATTTCAGAAATATGGTGCAGCCTGGTGGGACTCAATCCATTTCTGTTCCTTTCCGGCGCCCATGGTCGTGATAGTAGTTGCAGGGGTACGACTTTTACTGACAAAAGAGCAGAGCTAAGTGAAATGGAAAGATGAGCTGCATGGTATTACTGCCTCTTGGTCCCGCTTGTATCACTGCGACTACGGTTTATGGTTCTCGGACGCGCACTGGGTGCAAACTAACTAGGTGCCGGCCAGTAGTATCCTTCCACCTTCGGAATAGTAATCAGGCTTTACGGTCCCTTTAAGAACTCATGCTGCCCGTTCTCCGCAGTACTTCGCCACTTCCTTGGCCAGCGTGTTCTGCTGGGAGCGGACAGTGTCCATGATGTTGGTCGTTCCGGGCACATTGAGGCAATGCTCAGAGGCAGTAGTCATCTGCGCAAGGACTGCCTGCAGCTGATTAGGTAGCCACTGTATGGGTTCGAGATCAGTAAAAGCTTTGACGAACCCGGATGGACATTCTTACTGTTACAATGGGGCTCCCGCCAGTAGCGGTGGGGTGGGCGGTGTTTTTGAGGATGTACTCCCTTGTAAAACACCAGTGGCGCCAGCGAAAGTCGCGAACCTGGTCCAAAGCACGAAGATAAAGAGAAGATGAATGCGGGTCGCCGAGAGCGTATTCCTTCAATTGACAAGAGCTTGAACAGTCCTTGACAGCTTCCAAAAATTCTCGATGATTGCCAGGGCGATAAGAGCGGAAGTCTTGAAGGATCTCGGTGAGTGGTGTGTCCGGCATCGCAATGTCGAGAAGATTGTCGCAGAGCGGTATCTGCGACCACTATCATCAGCACATCGAACGACGAGCCTCATCCGGTCCATTTTGACCAATTGTAGACTCACCATGCTGTCATTTGCGCCAGATTCGCCGCGGAACGACATCGGCTCTTCGCTGATGCCTTCGTAGATCACACCGTTGGGAAACATACTCTGCTTTGTGATTCCGAAGATAAAGGTGCGGAAGCTGGTGTAGTTGCCGGGCTTGCTCTTCGTCCACATGGCTTCTCACTCGTCAGTAAACCAGGTCAAACGTCAAGGGGCAGGCGAAGGATATCGAACGTACTGTTCATGACCTTGTTGACTCTCTCTAGGGCGTTGACAACCTCTACCATGCCCGCATTGAAAGCATCTCGGTCGCGAGCAAGACATCCATTGAGGGCATTGATTGACCCGGAGACAAGACTACCGGAGTTCTGCACCATGGCGATGTGGACCAACACAAAGCCTGCTTCAGACGAAGTAGGGTCCAGCCCAAGCTCGAAAGCACGGATCAACGCCAGGTTGTCGTATTCCAGTCCCCGGGAAGGGTCTTGCAAGCGGTAGTTGAAGAGAGCATAAGATCCGGCATATTCCATGAATGGTTTGAAGCCGGCACTAGATGAGTCTTGTAAGCGAAAATGTACATCTCACTGAACGTGAAGTCCTCCGAGAGAAAGTATGTGACTTGGAGCTAGACGACAGGTATTACGGAAAAATGGGTTTCAGGACAGATAACGACGGGCTTTATTAAGCTCAGGGAGCATCACGACTTACATTTCTGCCACTCTCACAATCGGACGAGAAATGGTACTTGGTAGGCTTTGGCGTCCGAGCCCGTAGTCCTCTCCTCTCATAAACCTTTCGTGGCATGGCTCAAGAAGGTAAGCAGAGGCCAGAAAAGAGTAGTCTCTGTACAGAGCGTTCACTAAAGGTAGGTTCCCACGAAAGGCCTCGATGGCTTCAGTGAGATCTGGAAGTTCTTTCTCGACAGCAGCTCCAAGCGAGAAGGTAGCAAGTAACCCCGGTGCACCAGAAGCTGTCTTGATGGGCATACGAGATAAGATAGACTCAAGCGCGTCAAACTCTGCAGGCAGCTTTACGACAGGATCTTGACGAGGAAGGAAACCTCGGGCCTTTGAGACCATGAATGCTGGGAGATGGTTGTCATTTGGCTTAGTGTCGTTGAGGACGTTGAAGGTAAAGGTGGATCGAGAAGACATCGAGGCGATGGTGTTGAAGCTGGTGTTGTGGGTTGAGTGGATTGATTCAAGGTGGAAGGTCTTGTGGTTTCGATGAAGAAAACTTGGAAAGCGAACTCGACCTTATATGCCGTGGCCGGAATGATTCCTAGATAGTGGCCGGTACTAATTCCGGCCACGAACACAGAACGATTCAGGGCGGGATACGTAATGAGGAGTGCGAAATGATAACATCTGGCCAGCACATGTGATATGCCCACGCCACTTGAGCATTCAGTCGTCAGAACCGTGTGCTTTCTTCCAGCAACCCCGATGCAGGCTTTCGATGGATTCTGGAAAGATTAGACATGAAATTCGCTGGCAATGTTGGGTCGCAACACTGTCTTGAGTCTTAGCGTTTTGTAAGTTCCGAGATAGCAATAACTCGAAAACAGCCGTACGAGTTGTCTCATTCCATCTAAACATCCAGGTGTGGGTACCCAGATTAGGTACCACCGCCCTGTATAGTCACGTGACTGCGGGCGAAACAAATAAGTCGGGTGGCCCAAAAATGAGTTTCTCGATTCAACTTGTTAAAAAGATAAAAGCAATGAATTACTACGACGATGATACAAGTGGGGATAGTGGACAACTTGCAAAATAGGCAGTAGTAAAATCGAGATGATGCACTGAGCACGTGAAAGGGCCGTCATCTCCAAACCTGGAACTCGTACCTCGCCTCAAGTTCAATATCTTTAGAGATATGGAAATTCTGGAAGAGACATGATGAGCTCTCGTGATCGCAGGGAGCGATGTAATCTCGAAGTCTCCAGGGTTGTTCCGCTCGCACAGCAGGCCTGTGGACGGAAGTCGTTCGCGGCGCAAAGCCGCTTTGATAACGGTATGGGGTTCGTGTCCTCTAAGACGCATGGCCGCTTCCAGCTAAGCCGCCAAGAGTAAAGTGAAGACCGAGCTCGGTAACAGTTCATTAACATCACTTTATGAAAGGGTCTGACGGCGGGTTCTAAGTTTCCATCCATGGGAAGCGAGTGCGGGAGGGCCAGGAGCCAAGTCGATGTCGAACTCTAACGTTAGTTAAGTAACTATCGATAAGGGGCACCCTCTACAAACTTACCGGGTATGACCAACAAGTCACACGCTGGCAGACGAAGTCTGCATTCCGAGTCCTTGTCAACACGCTGCTGATATCAAGTCTTCGCTGCTTACGACTCGCGCTAGTTATCCACTGTACATTATTCATTCCGACACACGCCAAGCTGCTCTTCCATCATCTCAATTGACCTTCCATCATGAAGTCCGACCATTACATGATGTTCTGCTTGGAGCAAGCCGCTTTGTCCCCTTTGCATCATCGCCACGGCTGTATCGTCGATCGCGGCGGCAAGGTCATCGGGCAAGGCTTCAATGACTACCGCCATGGTTATGATGGCGGTGCCCTCAAAACCGGACGTCTGCCCACACGATCTTTTGACAGCCCTGCAATGACTAACCGAGCTTAAGCAAAGACTGAAGAACAAGCAAGATCTCTCAGTGATGCCGAACGATAGTAGTAAGAACGACGAATCAACCAAACCCTTCCAAGCCTTCGAGCATGTTGGTTTTGGCGGAGGCTACCATATCCACACGCCCCTTTCCATGCATAGTAAGATGACCGCTATCCCTTGACCTGGCGATGTGTACGAGAAGATATGATCGTTTCTCTTGGCCGGAAGAATGCTAAAATTTCCGCAGAGCAAGAAGGCTTCTTAAATTTGTATAGCACTAATATCGAAGTCTCACTCCTCGGGACTACTCTTAGTAGTAAAGGACAACAGACTTCCTATATATAATCAATTTTCTAGCGAAAACCAAGAAGTGTTAAGTTACTGGTTTCCGAACGCTATTCGAGTTTTATCACGTGTTTTAGTACACCGCGAATTGCCAGGTCAAGGGATACATTCCGCTCTCTCGTCGTCGAGCACGCTAGCCTCCAGCGCCGTGTCATCTCAAAAACCGTACTTCAAACTGTCGGGTGGTTCTAAACGCAAAGCCCGACTACGAAGCCAAGCCGTCAAAGTCTATGTCGAGCAAGTCTAAACACGAGCACGAGAATAGTATGGGTACAATCGCTCTAAGCAGTCGAGGTATTCGCTGTCCGAGCATGGACCTAATTCTGGTTCACCTATCATCCAGAGTCCACTATCCAGGGGTGGGCAAAAGCCCGAAAAAGGGTAATAAATCCACAGCAAGAACAATTCCGTTACAGGTGAGCTTTCCTTGAGGATAAATGATAAGAATGGTCCATGTAATCAGGCGAGGAGTCTTCAGAGACAACTACAAGATAAGGCTGAGCTAGAGAAGACACTAGTCATACTTCGACTAAGTTAGTGGGGCGTACCCGACAGTCATCTCACAATTCTACAGGTCGTATCAAACATCCCCGATCAATAGGTGCGGATCTCTATGTCGCTCGGCTTCGCCGGCTCAATGGATGCAAACATAGTATGAGCGTTCAAGCACTATCATGCGACATCTTGGAGACAGGGACTCCCACCTATTCAATGAAATCATCTACGTCGGCGGGCTCCCGACAGCGATTACTTCAAGATGAACTATTGGACCCGCATCCCCGTCCAGTACAAGCTCGGGTCCCAGAACAGCCAGATAATTTCCCCGATAGAGCTATCCATGCTTCTCGACCTTGCATTCTGTCGGCATAGAGCGCGGTTTTTGGGCCGATGGCTCGGGCGGCTGGGAAGGGGAAAAGGTTCCAGATCTGGTCGACTCACTGGAAGCTTCGTTTGAAGATTTGAGCTCCGCAAAAAGGTCGAACACTGATCTGCTCAACAACGGCATCTTAGTTACGAAGCATGAATTACTGATGATGCGGAGAATCGTGGGCTAACCCGAGTCAGTACCTCGACACTCTTCGATAACTCAATGGACCTGACCGACCTAGATGCTAGCCCTATAAGTTTCAAATCGATCGGCCGTGCCCTAACAGATTCACAATGCTGACCATACCTTCGGTCCAGCGTTGATGTAGAATCAACCACCGTATCAGAGGATTACGATAGCAAAGTTACCTTGACACATGTATTACCTCGAATCCGGCACATGATTTACTAAGAATGTCTTCTTCATGATCATCAGAATGAGTCCGTGATTTTCAGCTGCATATACTGCAGTGGTTGCTACCAAAATCGACCGGGGCTGGAATGCATTAACCCTGCTCGGGCAAGTAATAATCATGGCTTGATCTATGTAATCATTTAGTCACTATATCATGCAAAGCCCCTTTTACTACCAGCCGAAGCCTCTACAGCAGGTCCTAGATCTATCTCTCAAGTAATTAGAGCCAGTCCGCATTTCAAGTTTTAAGGAGAGAGAAGTAAGCTGGCCTGATATTCTTGGGAAGGCGGCCTTAGCCGGCATAGTAGACCTAAATATGGACGTGAGTCCGGAAGTATATCTTACTTCTGCACCCATGGTAGGCACTGTCAGTTTGGCTCTGTCACTTGTCAGCGGCCGACGAGCTCGCCTTCTATCCAAAAGATATGGAGACGGACTTCTTCATCTTCCAGGTTTCTCTTGTTATTTCGTATGTAATTGTAACTTGGCGATTCTTCAAGTTATATATTGAAAAAACTGTGACTCGTCCTCGGTGGCACAAATACCCGATCAGTGTCAATAACCTCGAGAGGACGTCTCGGAGACCAGGCAATCATTCCCAAAATTGGGGTTATATATCAGTGACCGCAGAGTGCGAATAGCCTTGCACGCCGTCTCAGTAATAATAGCCTTCTGATGACTGATGTGGAGGATGGCTGAATTTTCCTGCAAGCTTTCCTTCTTGTCCGATGGCCAGCAATGCGGGCCCCCTTGCTGCGCGTGCTCTGTCGGACATCCATCGTTGTGCCGAGGAGCAAGCTTAGAACTCGCGCACTGCTTGAGTTAACGAAACTGATGAAAATTGCGTAGATGCGGACTGGGTGCTCGTGATGCTGGAAAAGAGGGAGGTATCCTCTCTGATCGGTGCAACGCTTTGGGTTACGCGGCGAGGAGCAGTCAACTCCTGAATTTCAGTGGAAATACGACGCCATGGTTGAGATGGATTGTGAGTCCTATATCAACGAAATCAAGTTGCAATTTAATGACAGCCCGAATGAAGAAGAGCCCAAAATTTTTTAAAAAAAAAATTAATTTTTACGGGCACACGCAGCTCCGCAGGAGGTCATGGGCAATTTCCACCCGAATGTAAACGGACTCACAGGTTGGTGAGTGGCTACCGTTGGATCGACGTGCGCTACACTATGGGAAATCCCATTGCTGCGAGAGGTCCTAGACCAATATGCAAGTCACTAGCAGGTTGACGAGCAAAGATCGACGAATCTGCTCACCGACGCAATACAACCTGGCAATAATAATGCACTATGCGGGCAGTTTCGGGCGTCATAGATGAGCAAGACAGAACAGGGTGTCCTGGTGTAGGTGTATGACATTTCTTCATTACAACGCGACGATCCTGGATACTCTTCGAGCGGAAGTATGGACCTGATCCTCACAGTGCATTTTTTCAGTGCCGACTCCCAGAAGTATTTCTAAGCTCGCAGTACTCGTTGTATCGTAGGTATCATGCCCATGCTCCTTGACCATAGTAAAATAACGCCAGCCACAAAGCCGAGCTCGGCCCAGGATGAGCCAGCATTTCTAGCATCAAGTTTGGTCGCGTCGTTCGGCCGTACAAGAGGCTCTTGACTGCGGTTCCAATGTGTTCCACGCTTATTTCTTGCCCGACTTCTTGATGCCCTGCTGCCCGGCGTTGAGCGGACCCTTGCCTTTGGCCTTGGAAGCCATTTCCTCGCGCGCCTTCTTATCTAGAGCGCAATCCCGTTAGTAGGAGTTCTTTTCTTACAGAGCAAGCTTGACTATGGCAGGCTGAAATACCGGCTTGCTGCTTCTTCTTGAAGGCGAGGTCCTCTTCGTCCTCCTCTGCCTGCTTCTTCTTGGGCTTCTTGTTGTGAATAGGGTTCGTACCAGCTATGTTGGAGCGCATCAGATTGTGAGGCGCATATCAGTAGCAACTCAGTCACTTACCACCTTGACCTGACGGCATTTTGGCGATTTTCGGGAGTCTTGCGATTGATTTGCGTGATATGCGAGCGGCACGAACAAACCCGAACGAGGGGAACGTCGAGCCCTCGCGGGGCGGATGCACTAGTCCGTACCAGACATAGCGTCGGCGACCGAGGTCGCAAAGTGCCGATGCAGTGTTTGTTTACCTTTGGCAACCTCAGTTCCGCCGCCAAGTCGCTACAACACCAAGACTGCGCGTTATACCAGCCCACGACTCTCATACTTTAAGCGTTCGCTCCTCCTAGCTTGCTCGTCACTCAAGCAGTTCTCGATCTTCCGCATACTTGTGCTCTTCATGGCGCACGAGCCTGGCCTCTTCTCTGTGCGACGGCCACGAGAGGTACGCGCCCAACTATTCGTCATCCGAAGATGCCGACAACGTTCATGCTAATGTTTTGTAGACACTGGGTGGACTCAATAGCAACATCTCCGCAATTCCTATGCCCAGCTCAGCCATGAAGCGCTCTAATTCCAATTCGACTCTGCAACAAGGCCCGTTCACTGCTACACACGGCCGGTCAACCTCCGGCTCACGCATGTCCCTGGCCCCGGGAAGACCGAGCCAGCCAATGTTCCATCGCTCATCATCTGGCAACAATCTGGCAGATATGGGCTTTTCTTCGGCGCACAGAAATTCTACGGCGAATGTTTTTGGTGGAACAGGAGGCAGAAAGTCATACGCACCGGGAATTACGGCAACACCGGCACCACAGCTATCACTGGATCAAAACTCTCAAAGGCGTAGCAGCGTGTGGAGCGCAAGGCCATCATCTGGGGGTACGCCAATGGGTATGCATCAGAGCTTCTTTGCGACGGCACCAGTGCCTGGCGCAAACCCACAAGACCCCCGGAGGTTAAAGGATGCTGGCGTGCGCCAGCAGATGGCGACGGAGCTGATGGAATATCTTACCCACCACAACTTCGAGATGGACATGAAACACTCCCTGACGCACAAGTCTATGACGTCGCCAACTCAGAAGGACTTCAACTGCATGTTCCAATGGCTTTATCACCGGATCGACCCGAGTTATCGTTTCCAGAAAAACATCGAAACGGAGGTACCACCTCTCCTCAAACAAATGCGTTATCCTTTCGAGAAAAGCATCACCAAGTCTGCAATCGCCGCTGTAGGTGGCAATAACTGGTTCACCTTCCTTGGACTCCTGCACTGGATGATGCAACTCGCTCAGATGATGGAGCAATTCAGTTCCGGAGCCTACGACGATGCATGCATTGATGCAGGTTACGATGTCAGCGGAGACAGAATCATCTTCCAGTTTCTAACGGATGCATACCGTGAATGGTTGCAAGTTGAAGATGATGCGGATGACGAGGCAGAGAAGCTCATACAAAGACATGTGGACTCCATGGCTGCCAAGTTTGACGACGCCAATGCGCAGTATCTTGACCAGGTGAGAGTATTGGAGGCGGAGCATAAGGCGCTGCAGGACCAGATCGACGAGCTGGGCAAGAGTGGACCGAGGATTGCGAAGCTGGACGAGCAGATCAAGATTCTGGAGGAGGACCGCGTCAAGTTTGAAGACTACAATAACAAGACGGAGGTAAAGGTTGAAAAGTATCAGAACCGTCTCAAGCTCCTCGATGATGAAATCAAGAAAATCGAGGCGGAGTTAGAGGAGGCAGAGCAAGAGAAGTCCGGTCTTCAAGAGATGGTCGACAAGCAAGGTATTACCATTCAAGATATCGACCGCATGAACACCGAGCGCGAGCGTTTGCAAAAAGGACTGGAGAGCTCCAATGTCCGTTTGGAAGATACAAGGCGGAAGATCTCAGAGAAGGAGCTCGAAGCAAGCAAAAAGCTCGATGAACTCGAACGGACAGTCGAGGGATACAACTCCCTGGGCTATCAGATCGGAATCATTCCATCCAGCGGTCCAAACGCGAAAGGCCAGGAGTTTGAACTTGTCCTCAGGATTGGCGAAGTCCCTCAATTTGGCGGGTCGCAGATGGGAAGCTCACAGGATCGACAGTCTGAACGCCTGCTGGCCGAATCGGGCAACGGATTCCAGTATCCCGACGTCTTGAATCTGGATGTGAAGCGCGACCTGAAGAACAGCATTCTAAGCCTAAGGAAAGACATCCGGGATAGGATGAATGCAGCTCAGGAGGCTGACTTCGAAAACCACGAGATGCTCGACAAGGTCAAAGAAGCAATGGACGACAAGTTGGCGGAGGTCGATGCTCTTGGTCATAGGGTTCGGGCTGCTGAGGAGGAATTTGAGAACACACGAGAGGTAAGGTGCGAAACGGCATTGTCGTGAAGCATTTGTTGACCATGTGCACAGATCACCGTTCAGCAGAAGATGGCTTCCGATGCACAAATCGAACGCCTCGAGAAAGAACTAGCCAGGATGAGAGCAGGACTTTCCGAGAGTGTCCAGCTAATGGAGCAAAGAGAGATGAACACGAATCTTGAGTGAGTCCCAGACGAGTATGCCTCATTCGACATCTTATACTGACTAGTCTCCTCAAGGTACGAACAGCTCACTCTTCGGGCAGCTGACCTCAGAGAATATTGGCATACGGAAATCGAGCACATGCTCAACGATATTGTCAAGTTCAAGTTGCACATTCAGAAGGGACTGGAAGACTTTGAGGAACTCATGGATGAAGAGGTCTCCAAAGAATGCGAGGAGCAGGATTTGGGAGATGAGATGGAGATTGAAGCTTGATTCATGCCTATTGCGTATTCTGGTCCTTCTGATGGGGGCGTTGGTTCCGGGCTTTGATGACTATCTGATTTTGCTTTATCACGACAACGGTGGGAACTGGCGCAAAGTGGGCAGCTCATTTTTGTCTTCTTGGAGGCTGAATTCTTGGATTTGATAAGATACCTATTTCATTGTCTTCCACTTGAATGGATCCTGTTGCAACAGAGGATGAACCTGGGCGGGTGGGTCGGTCGGGACGATGAGGTGAGCGCGTGATGGCGGGTCCGTGCTTTTGCTGCCGTCAGTCGCGCTGGAGCCGTCCTGCGACCTTCCACGACCTGTACTCGGATTGCCTGTCAGCACAACAATGTGAGCGACCATCGCCATGAACGGCTTCACCACGACCTCGTCCGACGACGAAGAGGATGAAGAGATCAGGGGCGTTCTCTCACTTGCTAAAGTGAGCATATCTACTCCAATACACCATCATCCTCACTAAATTAGGCCAGGACCACGCTCTCAAGCCTCTCCGCGCCTTGAACTCCAAGACCGCCAAACGCGCCTACATCACCTCCTCACTAATACTCCTGGGCTCCCTAATTCTTGCCGGCATTGCTGTCACCGCCTATGCACTCTTCTATTACACCTACATTCCGACACGCGGTTTTTCGCTCCCGGTACACCTGCAGTTCAGCCCGTCCCACGACCACCATCCATACGGATTGGCATCGATATCGGATCAATTGGTCTCAGCTCAACCATATGATGTTAGAGTGATAATCAATCTCCCGCGTACGCCCGCCAACAGAGATGCGGGCAATTTCATGCTAGACCTTCGATTACTCGGACCGTCAGGCACGAGTGTCCTCGGTACAGCCTCTGGTCCGGAAGTGCTGGCTCAAGAACGGCGTCCCGCCATCTTGACATACTACTCGCCCGTCGTGGACCACTTGAATAAGGGTCTGGAGCTGCCTTGGTACATGCTTGGCTGGCGACATGAAGCCGAGACGCTGGACGTACCAATGATGGAAAGCATTCAGTTCGACAAAGGATGGAGAAATGTGCCACAACAGCTCAGGCTGGAAATACAGAGCATTGGGCGCATGCAAGTTTATGCCGCCAGAATAGTGTTCACTGCGAAACTTCAAGGACTACGGTACGCCTAACCTTTTGGTCTGATTGCAACGTCGACCCTGCTGACACCGCTAGGTACATCATGTACAATTACCGCGTCATCTCCTTCATCACCTTTACCCTCATCTTCTGGGCCGTCGAGCTGACATTCATGATGCTCGCCTGGTTTGCTCTTACGACCATGTTCTCTTCTCCTACAACCCAACCGAAAGGCGAACCTGGGGAAACATCCTCCCATGCAGTCAAAAAAGAAGAAGACGCAGAAGCAGACAGTGGGCCAGATTACTCAGACAGCTCACGCACCTTCCCTACCTATGGCCGACAGCCTCCATTACGGTACACGTCACCCCGTGTCAAAGAGGAAGAAGATCAAGAAGCAATTTTAGCTAGCACAGATGTTCTTCCACTGGAGGCAGATGATGAAGATGAAGATGCTGACTTTGTCCTTGATGATGCTGGGCGTCCGAGTGAAAGGGATTCGGGGCTGGGAACAAGCATGGAGAGTGGAACGGATAGGAGAGCATCTGTAAGAAAAAGGCGATCAATACTTTTCAGCTCTGGTAGTCGCGACTTGTGATCAATTACTAGCTATGCACCTCGTTAATAGGACTATTCCTAAAATTCGTATTGTAGTACTGCTTATTGCTATTGGACTTATGTTAATTATACAAGGGGTAAATTGATATTAGTACAAAGGGGTGGAACTCAGCCCAAGTACGCTGCCACCACAACGTTTAATCGGGTAGTGGGTGATTGTGAAAGCCTCTATCCACACCTCTACCTGTACTAGTACCGCGACAGCGCCTGCGCCTGCGATTGCGATTGCGGCTGCACCTATAGTCTACGCCTATACCTCTAAATCTACCTGCACCTCTGCCACGCCCATGGGCAGTTCTTGGTGTTAAGTGCGGCAGCGGGGTGGAGATAAAGGTAGATGTCGCCCCGGCCCTAGGGGCTATACCCGAAAGAGCTGTCATTACACGTACTACCCTTAGGCTAGTGTATTTATAAGGCAGAGGAGGCCTACTCCTTATACAAGTATTAGTTTACAAGTTATATAATTAATAATAGTATATTATTATTAATCTATATTTATTCTATTTAATTTCTAAATTCCGGTAGATACTATCGAGTAGGTAATATACTTAAACAAGTATCGTTAATTAGGTAGAAAGCTCGAGGAGATAGAATATATCTAGGAGGTAAGTAGTAATATAGAAGTTAATAGAGGGATATAGGGTCTCTAGGAGGAGACCCTATATCCCTCTATTAAAATGGATTATTCATGTCTCGTATAAATTTCGATAGACCTTCGTATCTTATATACGGTACGTCGTAGTAGATTCTATGTACGGTACATCTTTCGTGCGGTATATATATGTTCTTTTATCTTATTAAGGCATATTAAATACTTTTATCTCATCTTTTATTAAGAAGAGTACTTTCGAATCTAGTTAGTATTCTTTTGTAACCTACTACACCGCGCGTATTTCGCATACGCCTCTTAGGCGTAACGCGTATACTTAGTCGTTTAGTTACTTCTTCCTCTCGACTCTATCTATAGGCGGTATAGGTCTCCTCGCCTCGAGTCTAGTCTAGATAATTTTTTTGGGCCTAAGGTAATAATACTTCAAAGTTATTAGGGCCGCTTTGTAGTTTAGCCTTTTTATAGCTTATATACCCCTTATACGTTACTTATATATAGCTCTTACAATCCGCATATAGGTGTTTATGTATAAATTCGATGTATAGTTTCGATTTTGTCGATACTCGGGGAACGATTTAGACACTTTAGTCCATTATACTTGCAAGCTTCTATAGAAGATATTCTTATCGGGATTCCTAGCTTTTCAGTAGTGTTTATCATCTTTAGTAGATTTCTTCGTGCGCTACGCATGTATATTATATACGTTCTAGCTACGCTCTAGCTATAACCTCTTAGGCTATACTTATAGATACCCGGCTAACACCTAAGACATTTCTTCTATTAGGGTTAAACTATTACTACCGCGGTTCGATCTATCCTTTATTCTAACTCTTTTAGATCGGATCCTATTCAGGATTCAGGCGTAGTACTTTATACCTTGCGTAGCCCCTCCTAGTTTTTATCCCTACAAGTGTTTTTCTAGTCGTTTTAACTATGTTAGAACTAGCTTATACGTAGCTCGTGTACTATATATACACACCGCGTACTTTGTTCACGCGCTCTTGCGTTCTTGTTTCAAGCTTAGCCTACTCCTCTACTATCTTAATACCTCTTAGGATAGCTTCTTAGTTATCGTAATAACTACTATTCCTTATGTCCTTGTAGTTTTTTTTTTATCGCGAGTAGCCATCGCTTTCTCGAGGCTAACGTAACCTTCCGAGTCTTCGCTCCGTTATCCTAGTTTACGAGATGTTATTTTTTAGACATTATTATCTTTCGAGACGTTATCGGCGGAATATCCGCTACGCTTACGCACCGCGTGCGGCGCGTGTATAGTATACGTTTAGCGTACGTATATTATACGTGTAACCCGCGGCTATTCGTTAATTCTTCGATCTTAAGTTTAGTTTTATTAATAATATTTGTCGTATAAGGGTTATTTCTCGTAGTAAGAGCCTTCGAGCTTCTTACGGTCGCGTTTCTTCGTTCTTTCGATTTATTATTTAGTTTCGCTTGATTATCGAATCGTAGCGCGTGCGGTACTTATACTCTACACGCGAGGTATTATAATACTTTCGATAGTTCGTTTCGTTTAGTTCCTTTCCTCGCCCTACGAGCTATAACCCCGAGGGTTAGATAGGTTATACTATAATAGGTCTACTAAGACTAAACACCGGAGTGTTACCTAAGTAGTATATATATAGGGACAGGACGAGTAATTAGATACTAAAGGGTCTAGATTCTGTTATAATAATAACCTATAAAGAATCCCTCTTTACTCCCCTAGGTTCCCTTCTTAAGCTACTATTATCGTAAGCCTAACGGTTATCTTCGCTCATGCTTCGCGCATGCTTCGCGCATGCTTCGCGCATTCTCACGTATACTCGATATACCTAATAACCCTACTCTAGGTCCCTAATGTCCGCACCTATACACGTGCGGCGCATAATAACTATATGCGTAACACGTACTCCGCACGTTCCTTCCTAATAGAGGTCCGGAGTTATCCGCCTTACAACTTTACTAATAGGGCGAGAAAATACTCTAATCTATAGAGCGAGGTAGGCAAAAATAACGTCTTAAACGTTAGGAAGGAATCTAACACCGTATATACTACGAGGTAAAGCTACTTAGCCACTAAACGTGTAGTACGATTTCAATATACTAGGAGTAATCGGTTACTTAATCCTCGGGGGCGGCGAGCGTTATAGTAGTCCTCGCTAGGGCTATAAGAGAGTCGAATCCGGACGTAATTAACTACCGTACTTAATCTAGAGTAGGTATCCGTCTATTCGAAGGGGTCGAACCGGACGTAATTAACTACTATACTTAATCTAGAGTAGGTATCCGTCCGTTCGAAGGTCGGCTATCCGGAGGTGCTCGTAGGGGCTAATTAAAAGGTAACCTATACATAGGGGAAAACACTCTTATAGCCGAAGGAGGAAGAAGGAGAATCTCGTAGAGGTAAAAAGAACGCCCCACAGCGAAAAACTCTCCTATAGCCACAAAGGCCTAATTTTTAGGCGCTTACGCGCTAGCTAGTACCGCGGTGAGCATTTTGCGTCATAGTCGAATTTGTCGAACACGTCGAATCGAACGACGGGGCTAGAAAGACGCCCCTATAGCTAACAGAAAGGCCGTCGACTCTGTACGCTTACTCAACACGCGCGGTATACAAAGAAACCCAGAATTAAGGATAAGAGGAATGCGAAAAACGAGCGAAAAACGAGCGAAAAACTTATTAGACGGTAGTTCGAACTAGCGATTTTCAAAGTAATTTCAACGCCTCTTACTACTTACGTCTTTACTCGCGCTCGCGCTCGCGCTTATAGCGCTGCTCGTAGTAGCGCCGTCCTTAGCGTACTTTAGCGCTATCCTTAGCGCAATTAACAGCGCCCCTATACTTCATATAGCGCGCCTACCGGCGGGTACGCCCCTACGTAGTAAAGAGTCTAGTTAGAAGAATCGCTTAATGCGAAGACTCGCTAGTAGGTGGAAGGAAAACTAGAAGGGGGAATACTTCGAGGTCGATACTAGTAGCTAATTTAACGTCGTTGCCCCTATCCGTAGAGGTATAGTATTAGGTAACCTCTACGCTTAGGTTCTTTTGCGCTAATTTCTCAGCGCTTTGGCTTTACTAGGGACTTAGTCCCGGTAACAAAAGGGTTCTATACGAGATTAGCCCCTTATAGGTAAGTAACAATTACTATAACCCTAGGCCCTCGTAGGATTTTACTAGGGACGTGATTCCGGTCCCGGCGAAAAAGTGCTTATTACTAAGTAATCGAGGGAGCATCTATAGGGTAGTAATAGCTGTAACCCTAGGCCCTTAATATAGCGCTAAAGGAACGGATTAAAGTTTAACTTCAAGCGCGGCGAAAAAGGTTACTTAATACGGTAATTAATCCGTAACCTAAGCCGTCGAGGTAGCTATTATAGGGTATTAACTACTATATCCCTAGGACCTCGGTGTTACTAGATAACGCTAATTAGACGTCTAATTTCAGCGTAATTTTACTAGACAAACTAGCTTCGCTAGGGAAAATTACTCCCTATAGGCGAAAAAGGTTTTACTCCGCGTAGGTATTAAAAACCTCGTAACTATAAGTAAGTAAGGTATCCACGGACGGTAAAGGTACCCGGGACCTCGTAGGCGCTAAAAGAACGGTTTAAACGTTTAATTCTAACGCAAAAAGAATTACTTAACACGGGGATTAAACCCGTAAGTTATAAGTAGGCGCTAAGTAACGGATTAAACGTTTAACTTAAGCGTAAAAGTATTACGGCGGAGAGGATCCCTAGCTACTAAACGAGTAGGCAGGGTAGGACAGAGTAAAGGATAAGATTAATAACGAGGTTCTAGTTAACTAGAACCTCGTAGGAGGCTGCGCGCGTAAGAAAGCTATGTACTACGCGCACGGACTACCTCGGCTAGCTAATAATCTAATCTAATCTTTACCTAACTCGTTCGTAGTAACGTCTATAACGTC
>ML978723.1:676158-701901 GCA_010015785.1 Saccharata proteae CBS 121410
CGTTCGTCGATTTTACCCCCCTCCTAAGGCAGATCTCCTAATCTTCTAGTAAGACTATCTAGTTTTCCTCCTAATCGTCCTAGGCGATACGTGATCTTGAAATTAAAGCGTGAAAGGAAGATACTCTAGCGTATCTAACGTCGTATAAGCTGCTTAGTAGTAGTAAAATACTCTAGGTTCTTATAGTCCGTAATAATTTTAATTAGAAAAGTAGCTCCTTTAAGCTCGGCTCGCTATTCTTCGAAATATCGGATAATAGCTAAAAGCTCCTTATCGTAAATCTCGTAGTTATATTCCTCTTTTAAGTGTTTTTTAGAGAAGAAGGCTATAGGTCGCAGGATGTTTATATTATCGCGTTAAGAGAGTATTCCTGCGCTTACGTAATTAGACGTATCCGTCTTAAGCTCGATTTCCTTGTCTAGATTAAAGTATACAAGTATAGTATATTCGTTAAATTAATTACGCAGCGTGTTAAATACTCGCTAGTAGTCCTAAGTCTAGCACTATAGTATATCTTTTCGAGTTAGACGGGTTAGTAGTATAGCGATGTCGCTGAAATCGCGAATAAAGCGACGATAGAAGTTAGCGAATCCTAAGAAGCTTTAGATATCTTTAACATTCGTAGGAGGCTTCTATTCCTTAATAGCTAATACTTTTACAGGATCTATATAAATACCCTTCGTGGATATTACTAGACCTAGGTATTTTACCTCGGTAGTATAGAATTCGCTCTTATTAATATCTACTTATAGACCTACTTCACGTAGTTTTTATAAAACTATAGTAATATATTCTTTATGCTATTCTAGGTTATCCGAGTAAATAAGGATATCGTTAACGTAGGCGGTATAGAAAACGTCGAGGTAAGGACGTAGGACGTTATTAATGTAGTACTAAAAGGAGCCGGGCGCGTTATAAAGACTAAAGTTTATCACTAAGGATTCGAATAAGCCGTATCGTGTCCGAAATACTATTTTCCACTCTTCTCCTTCTTTCATGCGGAGTTTATTAAAGGCAGCGATAATATCGATTTTGGAGAAGATTTTAGCGTAACCTAGACGATCGAGAGTTTCTCGGATTAGGGGTAGGGGGTAGCGGTTCTTGACGGTAATAGCATTTAAGCCACGGTAATCCACGTAGAAGCGTAGACTACCTCCTAGCTTTTTAACGAAAAGGATAGGTATAGTAGCTAGGGAACTACTTACTCGGATAAACCCTTTTAATAGATTTTCTTCCAAGTACTTCTTCAAAACTTATAGCTTATCTTAGCTTATACCGTAGAGCGGTCCAAAAGGAGGTTATTTACCTAGTTCTAGTGGAATAGAGTAGTTATAGGTACGGTATAGAGGTAGCTTATTAGATTCTGAACGGGAAAAGACATCTAGAAACTCGTAATACTCGGTAGGTAGCTTAGCGGTAGGATCCGTCTTCGGCTTAGTAGACAACGCTTTCTCGATATCGCGTAGGGATACGGTAAATACCTAAGTATCTTGCTATTTTTTAAGAAGGCGCGAAAACGGCGCAAGGGATATTACTAATAAAGTCGGGGGTAGTTTAGACGGAACTATATATAGCTTAATTACCGGAACTAGGGTAATAGACTAAACTAGGGTAATATATAAATTAGTCGCCGAAGAAGTATAGTTCCTAGCGTAGTACTCGGTAAATTACAGCGAGTTATTCTACTAGTCGAACTATACCTAGTAGCGCCTTATCTAGGGGAGGCCAAGGATAATAGAGTACCCTCCTAACGAGGTAATATAGAAAGGAACGTTTTTCTCGAAATAGTTACCGATAGACAGGGATATAAATACGCGGTAGGTAATAGTACCTAAAGATATTAAGCGTCTATCGATAACTCGAATCTCTTACGGGTGTTTTAAAGGGATTATAGGAAGGTTATATTTATACGCAAAGGTAATATTAATAAAGGTAAAACTAGTAGTACTACTATTAATAAGCGACTCTGTATTAATAAGGCTACCTAGGGTATAAGGTAGAATAACGTACTAGTTATAAGAAGTAGTGCTAAAGGTAGAAATAGAGACTAATATCGTTAAAGGGGACTCCTAGCCGCGACGCTAGGCAGGAGTACTTAGTTTCCCTAGTTATAAGGAGCGGTAGGAGCCGTAGGCGCAGGCGTAGGCGTAGGCGTAGGGCTAACCGTAATCGTAGAAGTCGCGATACGCGTACCGCGGTTAGGGTAGCTATTAGAGATATAGCCTAGGCCACCGCAGTATAGACAGAGGCGATTATCGAGCCTATACTTACGCTCGGTAGGCGTAAGAGGTCTACGTCGTCCCGTAGATAGATCTATAGCATTAGGGTTAGCTAGAGCTATAGTAGGAGACGGAGGTAGCGGTACGGCGGCGGCTATAGCTATAGGAGCGGCTCTAGGAGTAGAGATACGAGGTTTATAGTTACTATAACGCGTAATCTCCTTAAGGGTACGCTACTTAGCGTCGAGCTTTACGAGTAAGTTAATAAAGTCGTCTAACTTATCCGGAATATCGTAGTTAACAAGTAAGGTCTAAAGCTCATAAGAGATATTACCCTAGAGGATAGCTATAAGCGTATCGTTACTAAAGCTAGTTTCTCCTTATAGGCGGCGGAAATTAGCGATAAAGTCGCTAAATTCTCGGTTCTTTATCTTTAACCTATAGATCTCACGGACGGTATTAGCTTTGCGCTAAGGATCCTTAAAAGCCTAGTCCAGGAGCGACTATAGTTCGTCTATAGTCTTAAAGGTAGGAACACCATTATCAATCCTTAGAGAGATCTATTTAAAGCTAACTAGTCCGAGCTTATTAATTACGTATCCTAGCTTAGTATACTTAGTAGCGTAGTACTTATACTCGAGTAAGAACTTTATCTAAACGCGATTCTTAAACCCTATATAACCCTCCTTTAAGCTATTAAAAGGTTTAATCTTAATCTTTTCGCGGCCTTTATCTAGATCGTTATCGGCGGCGGTAGTAGCGGTAGTAGCGGTAGTAGTAGTAGTATTACTACCCCTATTAATAGTATCCTATAGGATGCGGGTAGCCGTCTCTAGATCCCTAACGCTAAGAGAGCCTTCTATAATCTCCGTGTTCTTCTACTTAAGAAGGTAGGAGTCGTCGTTAGCTTTATCGTAAAGCGAGCTAATCTAAGTAAATATCTAAGCTAGGTTATTCGCGATAGCCGTGTTAAGCTCTACGACGTTATTAAACGGCTAAGGCGGTTCTATAATCGTAGGATAGCGAGGGCGTACGTTATTCTACCCGTTACTCTCTATTTACTTATTACCCTCTATCGTTTAGCCGGTTACTCGGTTATTCGGTTAATTCGGTAGCGGGTAGTAGTAAATCGTAAGTAAGGGTTTTAGTAGACGGTCGTACTAGATCGGGAAGATCGTCTACGAGCTAACTCTAGCCCGTGTACGATCGGATTCGAGGATTTAAGAAGCTAGAACCTACTATTACGGCGGAGAGGATCCGTAGCTACTAAACGAGTAGTGTAATGGGCCTACTAAGACTAAACACCGGAGTATCGCCCGAGTAGTATATGCATAGGGATAGGACGAGTAATTAGACACTAAAGGGTCTAGATTCTATTATAACGATAACCTATGAAGAATCCCTATCCTCCTTAGCTAGCGCTTCCTCTAAAGGTTGCCCTTGCTTACTAAACTAAGCGAGCCAAGCCTTACTACTACGCCCTCGACACGGACGGTATCTAACCTATGCATACTCCTCGCATGCTTAGCGCCTACTCCGTAGAGGTCCGGCGTTACCCGCCTTACAAGTAGGTAGGGTAGGATAGAGTAAAGGATAAGATTAATGACGAGGTTCTAGCTATAGAACCTCGTAGGAGGCTACGCGCGATAGAAGGTTGTGTATACTATACGTATAGACTACCTCGGCTAGCTAATAATCTAATCTAATCTCTACCTAACTCGCTTGCAACGTCTATAGCGTCCGTAGTATCCTTACCTAACTCGCTTATAACGTCTCTATTAGTGTTACTCCGTAACACTAAAACCTTACTATTTTAAACTTATAAGCGCTTGACTTACTCCTATATCGCTACTTCCTAATAATTAGAATCTACCTCTAAACGAACGGCTCTAAAATTACTAAGAATTACTTCTAAACGATTAAGAATTGCAGAAACTCTTTAACTAAGTATATAATTCGGACGAAAAAGTAAAAGAGTATATCCGCCTTATCTAGTTAGGAGCCTAACGTTTAAAAGAGATCTCGCTCGCGGATTACTTAATCTAAAATAACCGTCTATTCTTCGGAAAACGCCTTTTTATCCTAGACTATAAGTAACTCCGTCTCTTTTTAATTAGACGTTACTACGACGATCTACTCGTAGGCTACCCGGGTAGAGAGAAAACTACGTTACTCCTCCTATAGGACTACTACTAGATAGGTATACACTAAATAATTACTAAATACGTACGAAACTACGATAGATACTAGCGTGCTAAGGTATCTCGAGATAGATACTATAGTCAAATTAAAATAATCCTAGCTCCGGAACATAGATAGAGGGATATCGCTATAGACTTCGTAGGCGAGCTACCTAAGAGTAGCGGTTTTAACGCTATTTTAGTAGTTACTAATTAATTATTAAAGATAAGGTATTTAATACCCTACCGCACGATAATATTAGCTATAATACTAGTAAAACTCTTCTTTACTAATATTTTTAAACTATACGGACTACCGGATATAATTATTAGTAACAGGGGTACTTAATTTATCTTAGATTTCTAGAAATACCTCTATCGACGCCTCAGAATCTTACTAAAGCTATCTATAGCTTACTATCCCGAAACTAACGGGTAAACAGAGCGTTTTAATAGTATTATAGAATAATACCTACGAAACTACGTTAATTACCGCTAGGATAATTAGGTAGAATAGCTACCTATAGTAGAATTTATAGCTAATAAGCCCGATTTAGCTACTACTAACTTATCGCCTTTTATAGTAAACTACGGGTTTAATCTACGATTTATAATTATACCCCTAGAAGACGTAGAAGCTTTAACTCCTAATAGTCGAGCCTAATTATAACTATTAGATAACTTCGTATATTAGATAGAAGTAATCGACGAATACCTTAGCGAATATATAACCTTTACTTAGTAAATCTACGCCGAGTAGGCTAATCGGAACCGCGCCCTAGTACCTAGATATAATGTAGGAGATAAAGTCTTTTTACTTACTACGAATATCTAGATAGAACGAGCCTCGAAGAAGCTAGATTAGAAGAAACTAGGCCGATTTAAGATCCTAGCTAAGGTATTGCCGTAAGTATATTATCTAGACCTCCTACTAACGATGAAAATCTATCTAGTCTTCTATACTTTACTTCTCCGCCTAGTAGGTACGGATCTACTACTAGGTTAATAATAGCCTCTACCTCCTCCTATAGTTATAGATAGAGAAGAAGAGTACGTTATAGAGGATATTATTGGATTACGATATAACAAGAGTAAAAAACGATTCGAATATAAGGTATAATAGGTAGGCTATAATTATATAAATTAGGAGCTAATTAGCTATCTTGATAACTCTCGTGCCTTAGTTAACGAATACTATAATAAGTATCTAGACTAACTAGTACTAGACGAAATAGCGGCGGAGCGCCGCCTTAGAGGGGGGGTAGTATTACGGGGTAACACTAATACAGACGTTATAAGCGAGTCAGGCGAGGACGCTACAGACGCTATAGACGTTACCGCAAGCGAGTTAGGTAGAGATTAGATTAGATCATTAGCTAGCCGAGGTAGTCCGTGCGCGCAGTACACAACTTTCTTGCGCGCGCAGCCTCCGACGAGGTTCTGCAGCCAGAACCTCGTCATTAATCTCATCCTTTGCTCTGTCCTGCCCTGCCTGCTCGTTCAGTAGCCAGGGATCCTCTCCGCTGTGACAGTACATCAACACTAAAAAAATCTCTAGGCACGTAGATATCCCTTGTAGCGCTTAATCCCCCTAAACTCTAAATTCGTCAACCATCCTACTTCGATCAAATTACTTGTCAACTGTTATCACTAGGCCTAATTGTCAAAACAGCTCTCTTCCTCACCCGATATATGTCATGTCAGAGGCTCTGGCTACTTTTTCCGATGGGACAGCTGTGCCGATGGACGGCAACTTCCACGTCGATCCGTCTCGTCCGCAGTCAAGTGTGAAGTATATCAAGTCATGGCACCCCCCTGGGATATCAGAAGTGCTGTCCGGTGGCAATACAGCACGACTAGGTCTACTCCCAGATGGAACTATTCTCAAATATGTTCATGATAGAGACGATCGCTGGGCAATGAAGGGGCTGGACATCGAGCATCACATCCTTACAGAATTGGGAAGTCACCAAAGGCTCGTTAGGTACTTCGGCACACATGAGCATGGTCTCAGGTTCCAATTCGAGGTCAATGGTGACATTCGCCGTTACTTTTCTAAGACGGACTTCAAAATCATTACCATCCGGCAACGAGAGAGATGGGTCCAACAAGCAGCAGAGAGCATTGCATTTATCCACTCAAAAGACGTCATTCACTGCGACATTCACCCGAACAACTTTCTTCTCGATGAAAAGCTTAATCTCCGACTCTGCGACTTTGCTGGCTCCCTGTTTGGCGAGCTAGACGGAAAGGCGATGGAGAGCACACCCTTCTTCCTTCCAAGAGATCACCTATCCACACCAAATGCGAGATCCGACCTTTTTGCGTTGGGGTCCGTTATGTATTACATCATGGCTGGCCGCGAGCCATACGATGGCTTGTCAGAGGATGAAATTACCGCCCGCTTTTCTCGAGGGGAGTTTCCTCATGTGGATGAGTTTGAATGTGGCCAGACTATTAGTGGATGTTGGACTGGGAAATTCAATAGTGCTCAAGAAGTTGTAGTGAGTCTCTCAGGAGAAGCTACTGGGCAAGTGTCAAGGATACCCACTGTATAAAGAGTGACTCCTAGATCTATAGTGGAGGAATTCTACGTCGCAAAATAAGGCACTCCGCAAACGAGGCGCGAAGGCGATGACGATCTAGTGATTTTCTAGTAGTAAGTAGTCGGGCAGTATAAGACGACCCTCTGCACGTAATTCAAGTAACGCAATATAAATATCTAGATATAATGAGTTTTATTACTTTAAAGTCTAAGTACCCATCGGATTTCTCGTAACAGAGTGTAGTAGGAGTAGTAGGAGTAGTAGTAGTAGTAGTAGTAGTAGTAGTAGTATTCTTAGATTATCTTAGCCGGCTATTATAGGCCTTACTATGAACCGGATCTACTATTATCCCCCTTGCCGAAGCCCCGCGCTAGTCTATAAAAGGAAAGGTCTACGATATAATACGGTAATAAAAAGAGAAGAAGGGTCTAGCGCGTCTTAACTAGGTTAAAATAGTCTCTATTAGGGGTATATAGTACTTTTATGTATAGTATATCTCGTATATAGCCTAGAGGGCTACTAGGTAAACTATACTCGCGTACTTTAACCTAGGTAAAGAAATAGAGCTTAAAACAGACGCGTCTAACTACGTAAGTATAGAGATACTCTCCTAGCGCGATAAAGAAAATATCTTACGACTAGTAGTATTTTTCTCGAAAAAACACTTAAAAGAAGAATATAACTACGAAATTTATAATAAAGAGCTTCTAGCTATTATCCGATACTTCGAAGAATAGCGGGCTAAGCTTAAAGGAGCTATATTCCTAATTAAGGTTATTACGGATTATAAAAACCCGGCGTATTTTACTACTATAAAGTAACTTATAAGACGTTAGATACGCTAGAGTATCTTCCTTTTACGTTTTAATTTCAAGATTACGTATCGCCCTAGCCGTTTAGGCGTAAAGCTAGATAGCCTTATACGACGATTAGGAGATCTATGTAGGAATCACGAATACATGGCTTAGACCGCTTGTCTAGACGGTTGCATACGGAGGGAAGAAGGCTACGTAGAGGCTATAAAAGAGGTGAAAAGTCTACCGCGTATAGGCTATATAGACACGTAACTATATTACGTGTATACCCTTAATCGGACCCTTTTACATAATCCTATAATCTACTTACTAAAGGGGAAGGGGGGTAAAATCGATGAACGTATCGCTTATTAAAACTAGGTATTACTAAAACTATACTATTTTAATGTCTTAAGCGCTTAACTTACTCCTATAACGTTACTACCTAACGGTCGAGAACTACCTAACAATTAAGAGTTATAAAACCTCTTTAATTAAGCGTATAATTCGGACGAAAAGGTAAAAGAATATATCCGTCTTATCTAATCGGGAGTATAAGGCTTAGAAGAGATATTACTTATAGACTACTCAGTTATAAATAACCGTCTATTCTCTAGAAAACGCCTCTTCGTACTAGATTACGATTAGCTCCGCCTATTTTTAATTAAACGCTATTATAACGATCTACTTATAGGCTATCTAGGAAAGGAAAAGACCTCGATATTACTCCTACGTAATTACTACTAGTTAGGTATATACTAGACGATTACTAGATATATACAAAACTACGACGTCTACTAGCGCGTAAAAGTATCCCGAGATAAGTACTATAGTTAAATTAAGATAATACCCGCACTAGAATATAGATAGAAAGATATAGCTATAGACTTCGTAGGAGAACTCCCTAAAAGTAACGGATTTAACGCTATTCTAGTAGTTACTAATTAATTATTAAAGATAAGATATTTAATGCCTTACCGTATAATAATATTAGCTATAGTATTAGCGAAACTCTTCTTTACTAATATCTTTAAACTACACGGATTACTAGGCACCGTTATTAGTAATAGAGGTACCTAATTTATCTCGGATTTCTAGAAATACCTCTACTAACGCCTTAGAATTTCACCGAAACTATCTATAACTTACTACCCTAAGACGGATAGGCAAACTAAACGTTTTAATAGAATTATAGAGTAATACTTACGAAACTACATTAATTACTAGTAGGATAATTAGGTAGAATAGCTACCTATAGTAGAATTTAAGGCTAATTAGCTTAATTTAGCTACTACTAACTATTATAGGGCTAGCTACTAGACCCTAGATTCTGGACTCGGCTTAGCCTCTCGGCTAAGCCACGTGACCTATAGTGTACTTGTATATAGTTCTATCGTACGAAGGTTCCTCTTCTCCTTTATCGAAACCTTCTTATATTATAGTCAGTTTATTCAATCGTTAGATTACGGCTCTACCCGTAATATTAGGTTTCGATTATTAAAAGAATAATTCGTTTAGGCGCCCCTAACGAAGCGTTCGTACGATAGAAGAATAATAACCCCCTCTGTACGTACTAGGTACGGAATTAACGCCCGAGGCGATAGCCTAAATTATCGCCGAAATTAATAACCTTCGAGGCTAACTCTACGATCTACATAACTAGCTACGCGAAGGATAACCGGGTAAATAATAACCGCCTATCTAGCCTATCCTTATCCCCTAGCACCCGATCGGACCGATACGCCCGAGGTTCCTAGACCTCGCTTAGTATTCGTACGACGACCCGAAGGAGTACCCTACCTTTATTATAAACCTCCGTACGAAGTTTATAATTAACGTAGGAGCCTTTACTTCGGACGCTAAAAAAGTCTAGTACGCGTTTAGCCGCCTCTCTAGAAAAGTAGCTTAACGTATCTCCCTATAGTTACGTACGAAGGACTAGTCGAATTAGCCCCTCGTCCTCTATAAATTCCTTACCGCCCTTAACGTTACCTTCGGCGACCCGAAACAATAAGAGAAGGCTCTCGTACGAGTTAACTCGATTAAGTAAGGTTCTAAGGACCTAGGCGAGTTTCTTAGCGAGTTTAACGAGGTTATAATCGAAGCTAGTAGCCTAGCCTAGGATAATAACTAGAAGAAAGCCCTACTCTAGATAGTAATTAACGTACGACTAATAGAAGGGATAATCGGAAGCTAATAGGCTATATTATATAAGGACTACTACGACTAAATACGCGAAGTTAACGAGGACCTTAAGGCTATCCGTTACCTCTAGTCGAGGAATAGTAACCGTACGACTTAAGCTATCGTCTAGACTACTATAGCCGCTAACCCTAACGTAATAGACTAGTAGACTAAAGCCGCCGTACTTCGTACGAGTATCTAGGCGCTAAGTATAGGAAGATCGACTAGAAGGATAACTAGTAGAAGGGAGCGAGCGAGATAGGTTAGTAGGGACGAGATATAGAAGAGGATAGATAATAGCGATTACTTTAGATATAGAGAATATAGCTATATTATACGCGACTACTCGTAGCTCCTAGCGCGTTAGCCTATACGTATCGCTACGACTAAGGAAGCCGGCTTAGAGGAGGAAGAGAAGGATAAGTCGGGAAAAGTATAACCCTCGTATAAAGACGCGAACGAGGGATAGACTATATAAAATCTATAAAGTATTTATTTAACTAGCTATACTTTAATAAAGAGCGTATAAACTCCCGTCCCTTTATTATATACGTAATAATTAACCTTACAGCTACAGTATATACGTTAATTAATAATAGCTACCTAAGCTATAGGGCGATTAGCGTAACGTTCGTACGATAATATAGACTACCTATATTTAGTATTACGCCTAGACTTATTCGTAGGGCGACGGGAGGAGAGGAATAGATTAACCACGTCGTACGAGCGCGTATCGATATCGAGATATACTTAGAGGAAGGAGTATACTTTTACGTTATCCCTAATTACTTAGGGTACGACCTTATCCTTAGAAAACTATAGTTAGATTACTATAACGTACGAATAGACTCTCGACGAGGGAAGCTACTCGTCCGTATAAGCGGAGTAAGACTCTAGAATAGGGAACGAAAACCTTACCCTAAATCTAACGTTATATAGGTCTACGCCTCTACTATAGGCGCGCTCCTACGTAGAAACCGCCGTACGAAAGGAGCTACGAGCGTCTTTACCGTTACGATAGGCGATATCTAAAAGGCTCTTATACCTAAGAAAGCCGTTAACCCCCGTACGAAGCTCCTAACTTAGTATTACGACTTCCTAAACCTATTTAAACTAGAGAACGTAACGTCCCTACCGCCTTACCGTAGGTAAGGTATAGACTACGATATTAAGCTCGTATAATAAGATAGGAAGGAACCGGAGGTACTATAGGGGCCCCTCTATAATATATCCTAGGATAAGCTAGTTATACTTAAGAAAACGCTTACGAATTTACTTAATAAGAACTTTATCCGTATTAGTTATTCGTCTACTACCGTCCCCGTACTCTTCGTACGAAAACCGGGTAGTAGCCTACGATTCTACGTAGATTATTAGGTACTAAACGCTATTATAAAGAAGGACCGGTACCCGCTTCCCCTAATCTACGAGATACTTATATAGATTAGGAAAGCTACGTAGTTTACGAAGCTTAACGTAAGCGTAGTATTCTATAAGATCCGGATTACCGAGGGTAAAGAGTAGATAACTACTTTTTATACGAGATATAGGCTATATAAATAGCTTATTACCCCGTTTAGATTAGTAAACGCCCTAAGTACCTTCTAGAAGTATATTAATTAGGCCCTCCGCGAGTATCTAGATAGCTTCTATTTAGCGTATATCGACGATATACTTATCTACTTAAATAGTTTACTCGAGGACTACCGTACGAAGGTTAAGACAATCCTTTAGAAACTATCGGATACTAGCCTATATCTAGATATTAGAAAATACGAGTTTAAAGTAAAAGAGACGAAATACCTCGGATTTATTATACGAGCCGGCGAAGGGATTAAGATAGACCCCGATAAGGTTAAAGTAATCTAGGACTAGGAAACCCCGAAAACTACTAAAGGCGTACAAGGCTTCCTAGGCTTCGCGAACTTCTACTATAAGTTTATTAAGGACTTTTCGGCTATTATACGCCCGCTAGTCGAACTAAACTACCGTAATAAGGCCTTCTAGTAGACGGACGACTACTAGGCCGCGTTTAATAAGCTTAAATGTACGTTTTAAGAGGATAAATTGTTCTATAGAGGACAAAAACTAGCTACTACCGTCTAATCTTTATACTAGGAGGGCAGGAATGTAATGTTGTTGTTCCATCCGATCTTTACAATCTCCGGGCGCATTCTAGTATGCCTAGCACGCAGTACCGCGCCAGCAACCTCCTTAGCTTGCAGCCTAGGGCCGCCCTAGCTGCCCTAGCTACCCTAGCTGCCCTAGCGGTAGCTCCTACTACCGCAATTACCGTCCCTAGTTATTGCTCTACTTAAGCTAGATCGCTTGCTTAATCCTACACGCCCCTATACTATAAACCGAACAGGTTATTAGTATAACTCAAAAACCTTAACCTCTCTATCCTACTCGCTTATAAGACCTAGTAGCTTGACTACTCTTTCATATATCTGTGGCCCTAAGGGCTTAGTAAGGATATCTGCTATATTACTAGTAGTTTCAACGTACTACACCTTTATAGCCCTAGACTTCTCCTTACTATCCATAAATCTATAGCGTACTTTCACGTAGCGCTTTACCTTTAGTAGTGGACTACCTACCCAGCTAAGGGCCCTAGTGTTATCCCCTAGTAGTAGTAGCGGTCCTTCTAGTATTAGGTTTAGTTCCTTAAGGAATATCCGGATCTAGGCTACTTCCTTAGTAGCTTCTAATAGCGCGTAGTACTTAGCTTTAGTTATACCTAGCGCGACTATTAATTAGAGGCGTGAGCTCCAGCTTATAGGCCCTCCTACTATAAAGAAGACCACCCTACTATTTAATTTAGCGGTGGAAGGATTACTAGCGTAAGAGGAGTTATAAACTCTATACAAGCCTAATTTTCCGAACTTCTCCTTATAGCGGTATTCTGCTTAATACTTAATACTAAGCCTAGGTAGCCTCTTGATATAGCGTGGAATCCGCTTAAGGCCTTATAGCTACTTAGCCGTAGGTTTACTTATAACTCTTACCTATATTAATCCGGTAAAAGATAAATCCGGTCTAGTTATATTAGTAGCAAAATTAAATTTTCCTAGAAGATAGCGAAATTCGTGCCCTATCGACTAGTTAATAGTAGTATCTACTACTTCTTTATTATCCGGTATTAGCATTACTAGGTTACTAGGCTTAAAAGGTATACTAGCTGTTCGATAATCGCTTATCTAGAGCGCTTCTAGCGCTTTAGTAGTATACTACTCCTAATCTAGGAGAATACTTCCATCTAATCTATTTAGACGGACTCCTAGGTACTATTTAGCATCACCTAGGTTAGTAAGCTTAACTAATTCACCGAGAGTAGCGATTATTTAGTTAATTCTTTACCTATTAGGCCCAAAAAGTAGAAAATCGTCGACGTAAGAAACGGCTATTACCTTTAGCATAGTACTATCTAAACCTTCCGGCGGTATAGTACTATCTAAACCTACACCTTCTTTCTCCGTTACTAAGGCATAGACAGCCTTATCTACTTCCAACGAGTAGATACTAATTTTAGCAAGCTAGGCGCGGATATACTTCTACTATTCCGCCCCTAACTACTTAAGGCTATAGATAGGCCTATACAGCTTAATCACATAGCCTCTATACTAGCTAGTAGGTAGCGGTATATCCGATTACTATATATACTCCTCTAGAAGTAGGAAGAGTCTTATATAGATTAGCTTATTAAGTAATCCCTTTAGGTAGGCTCTAATAAAGTCCACCTATACTACGTACTAGTTATAGATAGCGGCTAGAGTAAGTATAATTCTCTAGCTTACTATCCGCGCTATAGAAGACGACGTTTCGAAGTAGTCGATTCTAAACTATTATATAAACCCCCTAGTAACTAAGCGCGCTTTATACTTATCTAGAGATCTATTTACTAGGTACTTCTTTCTAAGCACCTATTTAGCAGAAATAAGGTTCCCTACTTCTACTTAAGGCATAAACTCGAGTATTCCTAATTTAATTAGCTACTTAATTTCTTTAAAATAAGCTTCTTTCTACTCTTATACTTCAGCGCTAGCTATTACGGTTATAAATACTAGGGTATTATCTAAGCTTATCCCGGATATTACGGTTATAAAGGTACTAAATCCTTTATCATCATCCTCTTAATTAACCTACTCTATAGCATAAACAAACGTCTCATCCGGTGTAAATAGCTTAGGCGCATACACGTCCTTATATAGCTTCTTTAGGCGGCCTCGCTTAGGCCGAAGGTTACCTTCTTCGTCCGTAATATCTTCTATAACGGTGTTTAGGTCGTTACTTTTTATATTACCTTTCGGCTTACTCGTGCGATAGCGAAGGCGCCTCTGTACTACTAGTAGTAGTAATCTTACCACGTCGCGCGGATCCGCCGCGTGTGGTGGTTTTGCTAGTTTACTAGCACGTAGTACTTCGGATAGCTATGTTGCAGGTGCTCCTATATCCTTATAGAAGATAACGTTTAGTGTCCGGATCTAGCGGCTCCTATTAAGAGCCTAGACGTAGTAGTTATACCCTCTAGTATATCTAAGGAAGATCCCCTTAATACTACGCGGTTCTAGCTTCTCTGCATTCACACGGTATACTTACTCCACGAGCGCGATACACACTAAGCCCAAAATCCGCAAGTATAAGATATCCGGCTTATTACTAGAATTTTCGAAATTTTCGGCGCCCCTATTATTAGCGCCCCTATTATCAGCGCCCCTATCGCCTATACCGCGTAGGATGGAGTTAAATAACCGCTAGTGCGGTATCTCTAACATAGGGATACTACTTAAAGTAGTCCTATTAGTAGTGTAAGTTACACCCTCTATAAGGCGATCCTAAAAGTATAAGGGAACCCTTATCTATATAGACACTACCCGCGTAGTATCCTGAATAACACGTATACCGCGCTCTAAGATACTATTCTAATAGTAGTTATAAGGCGCGGAAACCGTTAGTTTAATATAGTTAGTTTTATAGAAAAGCTTAAAATCCGTAAGCTTGTTTAAAACACCTTCTATAATTAGTTCCCGAGCGCTATTAATATATACACGCTACACGCGTCGAGATCCGCTAATTTAGAGGTCTAGTGCCTCTACGGTATACTTAAGGTCTACTAGAACATCCTTTTTCTACTTATACGCGGTAAACTACCTAAAGCGAGAAAACTAGTTAGTTCGGAGGCTAAAATACCTATTACTATTAACAGATTCTAGCTTAATCTCTCTAAGATTAAAGTATATAACCTCTCTAGCATAGCTAGCTAGCTTAAATAGATCCTTGCTAACGATTTTAGTAATCTTTACTTAGTCACAAGCTTTATAGGGAATCACCTCTAGTAGGGAAGTATCTATATCTATACCTATAGTAGACTTAATTATCTTTTACAGCCTCTTAATACTATAGTAGCTTAATCTTCTATACTATAGGATAAGTATTTGTGTAAGCTTATTAGATATCTAGTAGATATTAGTAGAATTTTCGTAATTTTCGCCGTTATTACTTCTACCTTTACTTCTATCTCATCTATAGGCAGCTAAAACCGTAGCCAAGTATTTAACTTTAAAGCTAGTGACTTCCCCTACTAAGATATAGTAGGCGGATAGTGCTAGGGTCTTTAGTAGTTCCGGTTCTCCATACTACTATAATAGGTAGCCGCGCCGGGTTAGATTAAGGTTAGTAATCCTCTCTCTAGTAGGCCTAATTAGTATATTATCCTCGATCCTACCCCTAGCTCTATATATAAGCTCTCCTAAGAGTATCTTGACCGGAAATTTCGGGATATACAGGGTATTCAAAAGCGAAACAACCTTGTATCTAGAACCGTCCTTATAGCCTAGTTAGATAATCTTAAGGTTTACGGTTCCTATATAGGTAGTATATACTAGCCTAGTACTAGTACTTACCGGATAGGACCCTATAGTAACTATAGTGGCTAGATCCAGGTCCCTCAAATTATTTATAACATACACGTTACTTCTAGTATCGAAAAGTAGGTTAGAGCTTTACCTCGACGTTAAATAGACTTATAGAACTATAGTTAAGTGAAAACTACTAGGTTTCTACTTCTTATCCTTCTTTTCTTCTTTTAGAGAGTCCTTCTAGGCACCTTTATCCTTCTAGTCCTTCTCCTTCTTGTCACCCTTCTTCTTTAGCCTATAGGTATAGCTATTACTAACCTATTCGCTCTTGTAATCTTTACTCGAATAGCCTACCTTACTATAGTTCTAGTAATTAAATCCGGATTTCTTCTTCTATAGTTATCTATTACTAATCTTATAGATTAAGCCCCCTCCTAGGGTTTTAGTAGATTTAAACTCGTGTAAGAACCGCTTATAATAGGTAAATAAGGTGATATAGCTAACGTTTAATTCCGTGAGGATTTTATATACCTATACTACTAACTTATCCTACTTAATTAAGTGCAGGAAGTCATTTCTTATGGATTCATCCGTAATAGACGGATTATCTATAGCCACTTCTTATACTAGGAATTACTACTAGGTAACGTACTTAGTAGCTTCTTTCCTAGTCTATTTTATAGCGCGTAACTTCTAGGAGTTCTCGCGGTACCTATACTTCTCGCTTACTTTAAAAGAGTTACGTAAAGCGGATAATATAGCTATACTACGGCTAGTATAGCTTAATACGATAATATTAGCCGGACCTAAGGTATTAAGTAGGATTACTATAGACAAGGATTCTTTATTAATAATAGTTAATCCTCTATACTTATACTTGCTCTCCTAGCCTACTATAGTAAGGGCACTACGTAGTACTATCTACTATTATTTCCACTAGCTAGAGTTCTATAGCCACTTACTTTTAGCTATCTTGAAGCGGAAATCCTTCTATTTCAGTAAGGGTTCACCCCTATATAGCTCTATTTACCGGATAAGCGCGGTATCCGGTATCGCGCGATATTACTAAGTATTCGGTTACTCGACTATAGAGGTAGAGTACTTCCGTGCAAACTCTTTAAACATAGTTTCGAGTGCTTTTAGTTATCGATTATCGTCCGGTCTCGGTCCGGATACTAGTTCTCCTCTTAGAGAAAGAGAGCTTTACCCGCGTATAGTACCTCGTACTACTTATCTAGCTCTCGTTAGTCCTAAGGTAACTATTTCTTCTTCCTTAGACTCTTCCTCTTACTTACTACTAGGAGACTACTCGCTAGCGGGTACTAGCTTTTAGGCTATAAACGTAGTCCTTATCTTAGCTAGTTCGGCTCTTATTACTACTATCTCTTATTCTTATTCTACTAGCTAGTTTAGGTAATCTTACGCCTCGAGAGGTAGTAAGGAATCTTCATTACTTAGTAGCTAGTTATCTAGATTAGTACTACCCCCTTAGGTAGCACCTACTCTTATTTTAGGCATATCGTTTAGAAAGAGAGGTTAAGAGCCGTGATAGAACCTTAGATAGGTAGGTTAATTAAGCTTATAGAAGCGCGTGAAAAGATTTTAGTAATTCGCCTTACTATACTTAATTAAAGTTTCGCAGCTACTATATACGTTTTAAGAGGATAAATTATTCTATAGAGGATAAAAACTAGCTACTACCGTCTAATCTTTATACTAGGAGGGTAGGAATATAATATTGTTGTTCCATCCGATCTTTATAATCTCCGGGCGCATTCTAGTATACCTAGCACGTAGTACCGTGCTAGTAACGTCCTTAGCTTGCAGCCTAGGGCCGCCCTAGCTGCCCTAGCTGCCCTAGCTACCCTAGCGGCAGCTCCTACTACCGCAATTACCGTCCCTAATTGTTACTCTACTTAAGCTAGATCGCTTACTCAATCCTACATTAAACGTATATTCTTTACTAGGCCTATCCTTACTACCTTCGACCTACTTTACATAACGGTTATCGAATATAATTCCTTAGGTTATAACGTTAGTAGTATACTCTCCTAGTACGACGATAAGGGCGCCTTAAAGCCCTACGCCTTCTTCTCTAAGAAGAACGTCCCCGCTAAATATAACTACGAAATCTACGATAAGGAGCTACTCGCGGTTATACGGTACCTCGAAGAATAGGACTCTAAGCTCCGTACTATATCCGAATTTAAGGTTATTACGGACTATAAGAACCTTAAGTACTTCTTCTACCCCCGGAAGCTTATAGAACGATACGTACGATAGTAACTCTTCTTTAGTTAGTTTAACTTTTACTTCCGATACCGTAAAGGTATAGATAATAGTACCGCTAACTTACTCTCCCGACGTAAATAAGACCTTCCGTATAATTCCGACCCCCGGATTAAGAGCCGTATAATCTAGTTACTCTACTAGCCCGTCTACTACGCTCCCCTTATATTTCTCTAACTTGCCCCTACGACCGGCAAGGCGGTAGGTAGTACTTCGTACGATACCGATAAGACTTAGTAGGAAGCTAAACGATAGGACCCCGTCTACGACGATAACTCTCTTACCTTAGATTCTAGGTATACCTTACTAAGGGCCTAGCACTACTATAGCACTCGCTAACGCCTATAAAGTACACGATAACCTCTTCCTCCCCTAGGCTCCTCGCCTAGGGCGATAGGAGACACTCCTCCACGGCCGCTAGGCCTCCTTAGCGGCTATACCTGCGACCTAGACCCCGAGTCTCTAGGCTATAACTACCTCTAGTCCTCCTCGAAGAGAGTCCGGATCTAGAACTAGGCTTATCCTATCCCGATCGACCTCGCGGGCTTACGCTTCCCCTCGTCCTCTAAAGCCGTATATTAGACGGTACTAAACGCTAGACGCGAGTAGACGATATACTAGGATACCGTAGAGCTTTTCGCCTCGGCCTTTGACGACTACGCTAAAAGCCTTACTAACCCTACTACTATCGAGGTTACTTGGAAACTCTAGCGCCTAATTATAGTATAACTCTAGGCCTTCGTAATAGGCTATAAGCTACCTTCTCCTATAGCCTTACCCCTAGCCTAGTAGCCTGCCGGCTCCTAGGCGGGTATCGTGGAGACCGCGAAAAACCTACCGGAAAACTCTATAATACTAGCTCCGAAGCCCGGCCTAGCTCGGGCCCGTACCCGGCCTCTACTACCTAAGGATAGGCGTATCCTAGTCACCGTACCTACTACGGAGCGTCTTAAGGGCGTTACGCCCTTTATTATCCGTAAGGTAGTCTACGAGGCTACTAAGATTACGCTAGACGACCTCCTAAAGGCTACTATTACGTAGACTAGATAGGCCTTTACCCCGGCTAGCGCTAAAATCCGGGACTACCTTATAGCCTAAGAAAACTACGAGCTTATACTCCGGGCTATTAACGCCGACTCGGCTATTATCCCCTAGGCCTAGGTGAACTACGCGCTCCCCCGCGTCCCTAGCTCTATTACTACCTACGACGGCTCTAGGTTAGTCCTAGACCTCGATATAGTACGCTCCGAGTGTAAGGCGGGTGTAAGGCGGGTAACGCCGGACCTCTACGGAGTAGGCGCTAAGCATGCGAGGAGCATGCGTGGGTTAGATACCGTCCGTGTCGAGGACGCAGTAGCAAGGCTTGGCTCGCTTAGGTTAGTAAGCAAGAGCAACCTTCAAAGGAAGCGCCAGCCAAGGAGGATAGGATTCTTCATAGGTTATCGTCATAACAGAATCTAGACCCTTCAGTGTCCAATTACTCGTCCTATCCCTATACATATACTACTCAGGCGGCACTCCGGTGTTCAGTCTTAGTAGGCCTATTATAGTATAACCTATCCAACCCTCGGGGTCATAGCTCGTAGGGCGAGGAAAGGAACTAAACGAAACGAACCATCGAAAGCACTATAACACCTCGCGTGCAGAATATAAGTACCGCACGCGCTACGATTCGATAATCAAGCGAAACTAAATAATAAATCGAAAGAACGAAGAAATGCGACCGTAAGAAGCTCGAAGGCTCTTACCACGAGAAACAACCCTCACACGACAAACATTATTAACGAAACTAAACTCAAGATCGAAGAATTAACAAATAGCCGCGGGCTACACGTACAACACACGTACACCAAACGTACACTATACACGCGCCGCACGCGGTACGCAAGCGCAGCGGATGTTCCGCCGATAACGTCTCGAAAGATAATAACGTCTTAAAGACAACATCTCGTAAACTAGGATAACGGAGCGAAGACTCGGAAGGCTACGTTAGCCTCGAGAAAACGATAGCTACTCGCGACAAAAACTATAAGGATGCAAGGAACAGTAGTTATTACGATAACTATAGAAGCTATCCCAAGAGGCATCAAGATAGTAGAGGAGTAGGCTAAGCCTAAAACAAGAACGCAAGAGCGCGTAAACAAAGCACGCGGTATGCATATACAGCACACGAGCCACGTATAAGCTAGTTCTGACATTATCAGAACGACTAGGAAAACACTCGCAGGGATGGAAACTAGGAGGGGCTACGTAAGGTACGAAGTACTACGCCTGAATCCTGAATAGGATCCGATCTAAAGGAGTTAGAACAAAGGACAGATCGAACCGCGGCAGTAACAGTTTAACCCTAATAGAAGAAGTATCTTAGGTATCAGCCGGGTATCTATAAGCACGGCCTAAGAGGTTAATACTAGAACGCAGCAAGAACGCATGTAAGACATATACGCAGCGCACGAACAAAAATACTAAAAACTACTAAAAAGCTAGGAATTCCGACAGGAGTATCTCGTAGAGCTAAAGAGTTAAAAGGGAGCTACGTACGGTACAAAGTACTACGCCTAACTTCTGAACTAGCTATAGAAGCTTACAAGCATGATGGACTAAAGTGTCTAAATCATTCCCCGAGTATCGACAAAATCGAAACTATACATCGAATTTGTACATAAACGCCTATATACGGATTACAAGAGCTATCTATGAGTAACGCATGAGGGGCACATAAGCTGCAAAAAGGCTAAACTGCAAAGCGGCCCTAACAACTTTGAAGTGTTATTACCTTAGGCTTAGAAAAATCATCTAGACTAGACTCGAGGCGAGGAGACCTATACCGCCTATAGACAGAGTCGAGAGGAAGAAGTAACTAAATGACCAAGTATATGCGTTACGCCTAAGAGGCGCATACGAAATGCACGCGGTGTAGTAGGTTGCAAAAGAATACTAACTAGATTCGAAAGTACTGTCCTCGATAAAAGATAAGACAAAAGCATTTAATATGCCTTGACAAGACAAAAGAATATGTACACACCGCACGAAAGATGTGCCGTACATAGAATCTACTACGATGTACCGCATATAAGATGCGAAGGTCTACCAAAATTCATACGAGACACGAATAATCCATTCACGATAGAATAATAAGGTAATAGAATACCGACCTAGTAGCGCACGAGGCTTATATAAGCCGCGCACCAGACACAGATATCGTACTCTAGAAGAGTAATAAGGCAGACAAGTACCGACGAAATTCGCAAGATACGAAGAACCCATTCTTGAAGAATAATAAGGTAATAGAGTGCCGACTTAGTTCGCAAAACGAAATGCGAAGGTCTACAGAATTTAATATAGCGCACGAGGCTCGCACGAGCTGCGCACAAGAGACTAATATTCCACTTCTAAAGAGTAATAAGGCAGACAAGTACCGATGAAATCCGCAAGACGCGGAGAATCTATTCTTGAAAAGTTAAATAATAAGGCAGATAAATACCGACTAGCTTCGCAAGATGCGAAAGGTTCCATTCTTGATTAAATGATAAGGCAATAATACGCCGCACATAAGTTTCGCATAAGATACGACTATACTATTCTTGATTAAGTAATAAGGCAGAGAAGTACCGAACACGCTTCGCAAGATGCGAAAAGTTCCATTCTTAATTAAATAATAAGGCGATAATACGCCGTATATAAGTTTCGTATAAGATACGAGTATGCTATTCTTACTAGAATGATAAGGTATCGAAATACCGAGAAATATTAGAACAGCTATAGAAGTATCACTCTATACCGAAGAATTTCGGGTTCTTGAATGAATAACAAACGAGATAAAGGTGCTAGACCTACGGGTCGCACGAATAGCGCATGAGTTACGCGTAAGCTTTAGACATGAAGCTAGAGGCGGTAGCAAGTATAGACAGTGTCCTAGCGGCCTTAGACCGTTTAAGGTCTTGCACGGAAGGTGCTTAAGAGTCCAGCATAATGCGCCTACAATACGCGCGGACTACTTATAAAAAGAGAACAATTGCAAAACAACTACCCGCGTAGACGAAGGCTAGCCTAAACCGGGGCAGCTTACGTAGGGATAGCTAGCGGAGCGAGAGGATCCGCGAATAAGCTTAGCTTATGCATAAGTTAAGCGCAGCTTGCAAAGGTGCTCGTATAGACGCAGGGAGATCCCTCCTGCTAGTACTACTAGATGCATACAGTACGTGCCATACTCGAGCAGAAATACTAAGTGTTACTACAGCAAGACTATAGTATAAGTATTACAAGAGTATTCGGGCTAGAACAGAGGGACGCCTTTGAATTCAGACCGAATCGCACCCTTAGAGCATAAGTACCGTATAAGCAAGTAGCTAGTGTTCACTGGACAATAACAGTTGAAAAATAAAGCACTACAGACGGCTATACGCGTCTATAGAAGCTAATATTAAGAACTTCAATGAACGTGCTTGACTATAGAAGATGGCAGGACACTTTAGCTTAGCTAGAACAACGCATATTTACTCAGAGAGGTTAAAATTACCTAGAGAAATATAGAGTCTAGCAATAGACTATAAAGACAGAGAACTCCGCAGAAAAAGTACTACGCAAAGCGTGAACTACGAGAGATATAACTTAGCGAGTTATAAAAGCTAAAACAATCCCCATTCAATCTTAAATACAAAGTATAAAGCTTACTGAAATATATTTTACAGAATAAACAGACTTGCGATGTTAGTGCGCGTCTAATGCGGCATATATACGCGCCTAATGTATCCCGAAGGATATCTACAGAGAAGCTGAAATGCAATAGGCATAAGTAAGCGTACTTAGGAAGTGTCCGACATGCCAAGGGCGCACGAGGACGAGCGCCTAGAGGGGGAGCGCATCTAACCTCCCATAAACCCCTTCCTAATTAGAGAAAACGCTACACTAATATACTACACTAAAGCGTTATATAATTAACGTATAAGCTACGCAAGAGCTATACGTGCGCTATAAAAGATAGCAAGAAGGTCGATAAGGACTGAGCCAAAGATAGCAAGAAGCACGACGAAGACTAAGCTAAAGATAGCAAGAAGCACGACGAAGACTGAGCCAAAGATAGCAAGAAGTATAACGAAGACTAAGCTAAAGATAGTAAGAAGGTTAACAAAGACTAAGCTAAAGATAGTACCGCATAAGCTATACATAAGCTACGCGGAAATACCGTATAAGTAGGCAAGAAGGTTAATAAAAAGACTAAGCCGATAATAGCAAGAAGGTTAATAAAGACTAAGCCGAAAATAAAGAATAAGCCGGAGAAGGTAAAAGAGAATATAATCTAAACTAGGGAGTGGAAAGTGCAAAGACTTCACAAGAAACAGCTAATACAGACCGCATGCGGGACGCATGCGAGGAGTATAAGGGCTATTATAATAGGCAGGAAAAGAATTACTAATTAATTTAAGTTAAGAATTAAACTCTAAGCCGCCCCGAACTCCAAGAAACCAAGCCATTCCACCGAACTCCAAGAATTCAAGCCATTCCACCCAAATATAATCAGATCATTTCCACCGCATAAGTAACTCATACTCTCCGTACCCGAACCTTAGGACTCCGGGCCTTACCCCTGCCTCTGCTAGATAGTGCCCAGCCTACAGCACGCGACGGTCGCATACCACGACTCTACTATAACGGCGCAGTCTACATCGAGGATGTAGTAGTTATCGTGGATGCGGACCTAGCACGACGTGCAGGAAGAGTAGCCGGAGCACGTAGAGTGGCCGGACTAGGCTGACCAAGCGGAGTGGACAAAGTAGGCGGGATAACCGGTCTAGCCGGAGCAACGGATTAAGATAGACTAGTAGAATGATACTACGATACTATTAGAGCGCATGCGTCGCGCATAAGGAGTACATAAGGTACTTACGCGTTCTATCTACTTACGAGTAGCACGTAACTCCTTATTACGGACCTGGCTTAACTTATTTCCCTCACGCTAAGCGATTAACTACAGCTGTATGAAGTCTATATTAGACCTAGGTCTTAATATACGGCCATCGAAGAGGCCACCGTTGTTGTTCACCGAATCGCGGTAGTGTTAGAGCTCCCGGGTAAGCTCACGCTAAGCGCTAGAGCAGTCTAAGGCGATTTAATAGCAGGTAGCTAGTTCATCTATATTATCCTCGCTAGCCATACCCCTACGCACCTCGTACTCGGCCTTAAGCGTAGTAACGCGCACGATGCGGCTATGCATCTAAGTAGGAAGCTAAAAATAAAGTCAGCAAGATACAAGATGCAAGATGCAAGATACAACACGCATAAGAAGCGCATAAGTAGTCCATAAGAACTACATGAAGAGCGCATGTCAAAGACATAAGAAATACATAGCAAGAGCAAGAGAAACTATCCAGAACAGCATGAAAAGTGTATACAAGGTATATATATAGCGCATAAGAACCGCATAAGTAAAGCATACAGGGCGCATAAGTAAAGCAAGAAAAGAGCTTATATTTGGACATCCACCGCGACGGCCCGCCGAGTAGGTTTAACAACGAAACTAGCTCCGATTACACTCCCTACTACACGCAATAGATTGCGCATATTGAGCGCAGAAGACGCGCGACATATCCGTATTACGGTCATAGACCTTATCGGCATTACTCCAGATCCAGCGAGCAGTTGCCTCGAGCTCTATAGTAGTAACGTCGCCGCAGCGATAGAAGGTGACTATGTTAGCCGGATATATAGAGCAGGAGTGCAAGATAAAATTAATAGTAGGAGAAAAAGAGAAATAACAGAAGAAACCGTTGTTAAGGATGTTAAGGATAGGGACTGAAAGCAGAAGAAGAAGGGTCCTAATATACCCGCAAGAAGCTAGAAGCCTTATTCCCACGTCTAATTACACGTGCAGAGCATATGGCCCTAGTGAGGATCACGAGCGATTAGTAATAAGAAGCCTTATTAGAAGACAAACAGTGATAAGAAGCTTCATCAGAAGGTAAACAGTGATAAGAAGATTTATCAAAGAAGTAAACAAGCGTTAGAGTCATCCATATACGATCCACGAGCGATCCACGAGCGATCCACGAGCGATCCACGAGCGATCATAAACGATCGGTAATAAGAAGCTTCATCAGGAAACAAATAGTAATAAGAAGATTTATTAAAGAGTAAATAAGCGTTAAAGTTATCCATATGCGATACACGAGCGATCCACGAGCGATCCACGAGCGATCCACGAGCGATCATGAACGATTAGTAATGAGAAGCTTCATCAGGAGACAAACAGTAATAAGAAGATTCATTAATAGTAAACAAGTAAAAGACACGCAATCCACTAGAGGATTACAAGAGCGATAGTCTACGAACTACATACGATAGGTATATACTTAGGATACTTAAGAAGTATCGGACAAGGGCAATCAGGCCCGCGGGACGCTAGCCCTAGAGGGGGAGCGAATATAAGGCGGGTAACGCCGGACCTCTACGGAGCAGGCGCTAAGCATACGAGGAGCATACGTGGGTTAGATACCGTCCGTGTCGAGGACGCAGTAGTAAGGCTTAGCTCGCTTAGGTTAGTAAGCAAGAGCAACCTTCAAAGGAAGCGCTAGCCAAGGAGGATGGGATTCTTCATAGGTTATCGTCATAACAGAATCTAGACCCTTTAGTATCTAATTACTCGTCCTGTCCCTATGCATATACTACTTAGGCGG
>ML978724.1:18986-89232 GCA_010015785.1 Saccharata proteae CBS 121410
ATAACTCGAATCTCTTAAGGGTGTTTTAAAGGAATTAAGGGAAAGTTATACTTATACGCGAAGGCGATATTAATAAAGGTAAGACTAGTAGTACTACTATTAATAAGCGACTCTGTATTAATAAGGCTACCTAGGGTATAAGGTAGAATAAAGTACTAGTTATAGGAAGTAGTACTAAAGGTAGAAATAGAGACTAATATCGACGAAGGGGACTCCTAGCCGCGACGCTAGGTAGGAGTACTTAGTTTCCCTAGTCGTGAGGAGTAGCGGGAGCTGCGGGCGCAGGCGTAGGGCTAGCCACGAACGTAGAAGCCGAGATACGCGTACCGCGTTTAGGGTAGTTACTAGAGATATAGCCTAGGCCGGCGTAGTATAGGCAGAGGCGGTTATCGAGCCTATGTTTACGCTTAGTAGGCGTTAGAGGTCTACGTCGTCCCGTAGATAAATCTATAGCGTTAGGATTAACCGGAGTAACGGTAGGAGACGGAGGTAGCGGCACGACGGTAGCTATAGCTACAGGAACGGCTCTAGGAGTAGCTCTAGGAGTAGAGGTTCGGGGCTTATAGTTATAGCGCGTAATCTCCTTAAGGGTGCGCTACTTAGCGCCGAGCTTTAAGAGTAAGTTAACAAAGTCGTCTAACTTATCCGGGATATCGTAGTTAACGAGTAAGGTTTAAAGCTCGTAAGAGACGTTACCCTAAAGGATAACTATAAGCGCATCGTCGCTAAAGCTAGTTTCTCCTTATAGGCGGCGGAAGTTAGCGATAAAGTCGCTAAATTCTCGGTTCTTTATCTTTAGCCTATAGATCTCGCGAACGGCATTAGCTTTGCGCTAAGGATCCTTAAAGGCTTAGTCTAGGAGCGACTATAGTTCGTCTATAGTCTTAAAGGTAGGAACGCTATTCTCGATCCTAAGAGAGATCTACTTGAAACTAGCTAGACCTAGTTTGTTAATTACGTATCCTAGCTTAGTATACTTAGTAGCGTAGTACTTTTACTTAAGTATAAACTTTATCTAGATAAGATTCTTAAATCCTATATAACCCTCCTTTGTACTATTAAAGGGTTTAATCTTAATTTTTTCACGGCCTTTGTCTAGATCGTTATCGGAGGCCGTAGTAGTAATAGTAGCTACTACGGTACTACCTCGGTTAATAGTGTCCTGTAGGACGTAGGTAGCCGTTTCTAGATCCCTAATACGGAGAGCGCCTTCTATAATCTCTATGTTCTTCTACTTAAGGAGGTAGTAGTCGTCGTTAGCTTTATCGTAAAGCGCGTTAATCTAGGCGAATATCTAAGCTAGGTTATTCGCGATAGCCGTTCTAAGCTCTATAGCGTTACTAAACGGCTAGGGCGAATCTATAATCTCGGGGTAGCGAGGGCGTACGTATCTATTACCCTCTATCGGCTACTTATTACCCTCTATTATTTAGCCGGTTACTCGGTTAACTCGGTAGCGGGTAGTAGTAGATCGTAAGTAAGGGTTTTAGTAGACGGTCGTACTAGATCGGGAGGGATCGTCTACGAGCTAACTCTAGCCCGTGTACGATCGGATTTAAGTAGCTAGAACCTACTATTACGGCGGGGAGGCCCTAGGCTACTAAACGAGTAAGCTAGACTAGACAGAGTAAAAGGATTAGATTAATAACGAGGTTCTAGCTACAGAACCTCGTAGGAGGCTACGCGCGATAGAAGGTTATATGTACTACGCGTATAGACTACCTCGGCTAGCCGATAATCTAATCTAATTACTACCTAACTCACTCGTAACGTCTATAACGTCCGTAGTATCCTTACCTAACTTACTTGTAATAACCCTATTAGTATTACCCCGTGATAGTAGCTATAGATCTACTACTAGGTTAATAATAGCCTCTACCTCCTCCTATCGTTATAGATAGAGAAGAAGAGTACGTAGTAGAAAAAATAGTCAGATCGCGATATAATAAAAGCAAAAAGCGATTCGAATACAAAGTATAATAGATAGGCTATAATCGTACTAATTAGGAGCTAATCGATTACCTAGATAACTCTCGCGCTTTAGTTAATAAATACTACGAAAAGTATCTAAATAAACTAGTACTAGATGAAATAGCGGCGGAGCGCCGCCTTAGAGGGGGGGTAGTATTACGGGGTAACACTAATATAGACGTTACGAGCGAGTTAGGCAAGGACGCTATAGACGCTATAGACGTTATAGACGTTACTACGAACGAGTTAGGTAAAGATTAGATTAGATTATTAGCTAGCCGAGGTAGTCCGTGCGCGTAGTATATAGCTTTCTTGCGCGCGTAGCCTCTTACGAGGTTCTAGTTAACTAGAACCTCGTTATTAATCCGATCCTTTTACTCTATCTAGCCTAGCTTACTCGTTTAGTAGCCTAGGACCTCCCCGCCGTAATAGTTCCTATAGCGGCTAAGCCGGCTACGGTGCCTACTATAGTAGTATTACTAGAGGTAAAGGTTTAGCTAGCGGAGGATACCTTACGGCGGTAGCGGCGGCGGTAGTAGCTACGGTAGATAGTAGTACTCTAGTAGCGGAGGATAGAAACGTAGGATCCCTAGTTAGCGGAAATTAGTTTCGGACGGAGGTACTACTAGACGCGCTCGTACCTCTACTACTACTACTACTAAGGGTAGTATTAAGCGGAGTAGGAGGTAGCGTAAGTACTCCCGGTAGGGGACGAGCTTTAATAAAGGTAGATCTACCCCCTAAGGTTATAGACGTGTCCTCTATAGTAGAGTTTTCGTCCGATGTACCTCCGGATTCGGCGGATTCGGTAGATTCGGCGGATATATCTTCGGACGTTATAGACGTATCCTTATCTATAGGATCCTCGGTTTCGCCGATTCTATTAGTAATATTAGGTTCCTTCTCCTCTAGCGCGTTTACCGCGGTGAATAGTTACTTGCCTAGAGTATAGCCTAGGTCGATATCTTTAGCGCTATATATACGATTCTCGTTAAAAACGACGTTTCGCGAGCGGATAGTCGTTTTAAGGGAGGGTACCTAGATTCTATAGATAGTAGAACCTTCGAATCTAACGAGATAGCCGACGTATACTCGAGTATTAAGCTTATCCTTCTTTACTTCTACCTTAGAGCTAACCTTATATATATAGGCTATAGAGCCGATTTTGTATAAGTAAGCTAAGGAGGGCTTACGGCTAGTAGTAAGTTTAAAAGGAGTTTTCTAGTCCTTAGAGGTAACCGGTAGTTAATTAAGTAAGTAAATCGCGGCTTAATATATCTTAGGCTAGAGTATATATAGTAGATTAGAATTAATACAGAGGCTACGTACTATAGTAAGAATAAGGTTACTAGTACGCTCCGTAGGGTCCTAAGATTATATATAAGGCGTAGAGGTCTCGTAAACGAGAGTCTTTTTATAAATAAAAGCCTTAAATCGCTATCTAGTAGTCTAAGTATTATCTATTATTAAAACAGAGATTTTCCGTCCTAGTAATCCGATAAAAGTAGTTAGTTCCTTAAGAAATTCCATAAGAGGAGCTTCCTAAAGGCTATATACGGCCTTACCGAAGTATAGATAGGTTTCTAGGTTATACGCGTAAAGTAGGTACTTCGCACTATTATACCCGTCTTAGAAGAAGATCGTATCTATAGCTATTTATCTAAAAGGCGTTTTTAGATACTTACGGCGCGTCTTACAGTTACGTAGGGTGCTCTTACTTTAGGCGTAAACATCGTATTCCGGTATACGAGGAATAGCGTCGTCTAGACCTTTTAGCTTAAGTATAATCGCGCTAGAGACGTTCCTAGTAAGGTTTTTAACCCGTTCGCGGCCTACGTATCTAAGAACGTTATACTACTAGAGCGGTATAAGCTTACGTAGTAGTAGAGGTGCCTTTATAGATTATATAGCTATTATAATCTTATACTCGTAAGAGAGCGCGGGAGAGTACTCGCGGGGGAGCGCGGGAGAGTGCGCGTAAGTCGCGTAATAGGCCTCGGTAGTTATGTTCTCCTAGATCCGTAGGCTCTAGATAGTAATAGTAGTTATAGTAGCTTTAATAGTATACGTAACCTCTATTAGAGTTCTATAATAGTAGACTAGCTACCTACGAATCTATAAGTTATACTCTACTAGTATAACTACCTTAAGGTAAGGAATAGTATTAAACGGTCGTTCGAGCGAGAGTAGAGGTTACTAATTCTTATATAAGGTATCCTACTACCCGTATACCTAGAAGCTATTCGCGCGGAGGCGAACTTTAGATATAATATTAACGTAAAAGCTAGGGTAGTAGGTAACTTCCTAGAGTACGAACTCTATAGGATTACCCTATATAGTATTAAGGCGTAGTGTATAGGTTCCGAGAGTAATAGCTTTAATAGCTAATTCTCTAGACTAGATAAGTAGGTTATCCGGAAGGGACGTAACTTAGAACTTAGCGCGCGTAGGGTTATTAATAATGTAAATATCTACGTAGCTATCGAGAATCTAGCGGTCTATAGAGCGTTATATATAGGAGGATACCTAGGTAGTAATACTAACCTCGCGAATAGTACCGGATTTTTACTTAGGTTTTATAGGCGCTATTTTTACTACCTTAGGGTAGCCACGCCGGGCCTACTAGGTAGTAAAGGAAGGTGTCTTACGGTAGTAGCTTAGGTAGTTCTTAAAATACGTCTTCTATTTAGTAGAAGGCTAAGAAGGACGCTTCCTCGGGTTAATAACGTCATAAGTAGTACGGGATTTACACTATTTATCTACTAGTTTCCTAGTAATATCTCTATAAGGCTTTAGAGGTATTTTTACTTTACTATCTACTAGGGAAGGAGAAGAAGAACTAGACGGCTAATTATCGGAGTACCCGGCTAGCGTAGTAAAGGTAGAGTGTTAAGCTTATTTCGGACTATTACGTATCTACCTTCGAAATATTTCCGTAATACCTCGAAGATCTACGTCGAGTATACTAGATTCGTGTATAGTTATCTATATACCGGTAAAGATCGGATTATAAGTAGCCGTTATTCGGATAAAATCCACTTTTAGTGTATAAACTTCGAATAGTTTAGCTACTTTAAAACGATCTTAAAGGCTAATCTAATCGTTAATAACCGTAGTAATAGGTTTAGTCTTTCCTAGCTTCTTTAACCACGCTAGTTACTCTATAAGATACTCCCTACGGAAGGTATCGTTTAGAGTATATATAGTACGAAGGGAGTTAATTTTTTCGACGATTATCCATTATCCGTTTATAGAGCTATAGCCGCACTCGTCAGTAGAGTTACGTAGCTATTTAAAGAAGCGGGTTCGGCGCTAGTAGAAGCTCTTATATAGGCGGATATCCTAGTTAAAGTACTTTATTTCCGATTAAATAAGATCTTTCGTATCCTCCTCTTTTATTATAAAGCGCTTATTAATCCGTGCTTATATTAACGGCTTAGGGCGCTTAGGCTTAGGAGATATAGGGTCGGTAGCGTATTTGTCTAGCTCGAGCTCTAGTAGAAGCTCTTTAAGCGCGACTTCGAAATCGTCCTAGTACTTAGGAGTAGTAAGAATCCGAGAGTTAGATATAGTATAGACGGAGTTAACGGCGTAGGAGGTACGAGACTTCGGTAGTAATTAGTAGTAAATTAGTAAGGGTCGAGGTTAGTAGATAACCTTAGGGACCGAAAGTTAATAGGTTAGCTAATAAGTTAACGGATTAGTAATAGTTAAAGCTAATAGATAGCTTTAGGGACCGAGGGATCGAGGCTAAAGGATAGCCTTAAGGCTTAAGGCTAATAGGCAGCCGTAGAAGCCTTAGAGGGGAGGAGTTAGTATATAGTTATAGGTAGGTAAACGGTTCCGGGCTTATAACTATAAAACGGATCGGGTCCGTACGTATCGCGAGAAAAGGAGAGGTAAACACTAATCGCGCTAGACCTAAAGCGGTCGAGAGAGAATTAATAATTAAGTAATTAATTATCTACCGGTCTATCTAGTCCTATTTATATATATACTCTAAAGTCTCTCTATTATATCGTAACTACTTCTATAATATTAATAGGCTTATCTATAGATCTATAAGACAACTAATTAATCCTATAGACGCCGGAATTTAACCGTTAAGGCGCCTAAGGTATTAAGACCCTAGGGTCGATTATTTTAATTGACATAGTAGGTGCGGAGTTGGAATTGAATTTTGGAATCCGGGGAAAGGCACGGCTTTTCCTCGGTAATGATAACGTATAACTCAGTTAGATTAACTTTAACGTTACCTAGTAACTTATTACAGAAGTATTCTGCCAGGGCAGTGAGGGACCTCGATCTTTGCTTATTATCGCCTTCACCCAACACCAGCATTTTAATTACCTTCCACCGTTAGTATTCGACTCCAGCCTGAATATTCCAGCTATTTGCTGCCCTCTCGGCATAAACCTGCACTGTCACTGCTAGATAAGCCAAGGTGATCCAGACGGCAAATATAGTGGGTAACATCGAAGTAAGTCAAGCCACCGCTACTCAAGACATCATCATTTATCAACCAAAAGCATGGATCAAATCATTGACCAAAAACTACGAGATGCTCCGAAATCTATGCAGCGTCCTCTGCTAACTCTTCCGAATCCAACGCTGCGAATCCTCCTTGAGACAGACAGACGTAAGGCAATTCCATAACCTCAGCTTCCCTGATGCTGCTGTACTCTTGGAATACTTTCCAGAGCGAAACTGTGGACATCTCAGCCGTCATTAGAAGTTTGTATATGGGGCCGGCTTTCCTTGATACCACCGCAAAGAACCGAAGTATACATACTATCGTTAGGAATAAGGCCGAAGATTACCTGAGCATTGACAGCATTCTTGCTTATCCATCGGGCTCCTCGGATATGTCCCCAGAAGTCCTCCTTGGCTCTATCTGTATACTTGGTTTGATCGTTCGCTACGTAATTAGCCAAATCCGCGGCTGGACCATCAATCGATGTCCAACTGTATTTCGGGATGTTGGAAGTATCTAGAAGCTTTTCGTTCGTCACCATGTGGTATTCCACGATTTGCTGGATGATGCGGTGCTGAGCATCATGGCATGCTGTATACAGACTGTTGCGTGTCCTGCTTGCTTGTTTCTTGTTTTGTCTTGTCTTGTCCACAGGACTACCGCGTGACACAGACTCGCAAAGCTCCTATAGTCGGATTCGGGGTCAGATGACTGGAATCGCGATATCACAACTTGACATACGTAGCTGGGTCCACTCCTGAAATCTTCCAAGTAACACCTTCTACGTCTTTGTCTGCTTCTTGCAAGGTGGCGTTGACTACGCTGTGGACCTGGTATTTCTCGATTATGATGAGTTCCTTTCCATCCGGAGTTATTCCTTGAGCTTCAAAGGGTGATTTGGCTGTCTGGTCTAATGGAGGATGCTTGGATCCATCTAGACTTTTGATGTATCCGTACAGCCTGCTCCGCTTTCGAGGCAGCTTACTGGAGGATGACAAGGAGGGTATTGTCAATCGAAATGCTCTTGTTTCAGGTGTGCACTGTAGATAAGCCAGGAATTGGCGCGAACTAACATTAAGGGCTGCTTTTTTGAGGACTTCAGAATACTACTCTGGGTATCTGATCCATACGGCCAACCGTGTTGGCGAGATTGACTAGGCTTTTCATTCGCGTATGAAGATGTCGTTCTTAGCCCCTGAATGAAGTACGGACGATGCAAATCTGGGAGAAGTGCCTGGGAAAAATCAAGGAATCATCAGAAAACAACAAAAAATCTGAAATCATTGCCAAACATGACAAGCACGAGCGAACCGATATCCTCTCTTTTGGAAAAAAGGCATTTTTTGGAGATGTCAAATGACAGGTCGGAATCACCATGGAACGGTCGCCAGATTCGTAACGCCTTCCAAACCTCCCTGGCACTTGCACAATACGATAGATTGGAGAAACTAGAGAGACGACTCAACAAGGGATCTCTCACTATATGACACCGAATTGAAGCCCGAGTATCGGGTCATGGAGCTGAAAGTCCGGTGTTCCAAGCAAGTCGCAGGGATCACATCGGAATACCCGAAATATTTGACTGTGACACAGAAGGGCAAGACAGATGAAGCATGGGCAGAAGGCGCACTTCTAGCTAATGGTTCTGACCTCAACGACTCGCGTACACGGAGATATCAAACTTCCAAAAGAACGAAACGAAAAGGCAAAATGAGCGAAGCCCTTACTCCCGAGCACGGCTCTCAAATCAATGATTCTGACCTCGATAGACCACTGGTACGGAAGTGCCAAACCCCGCAGCCAAATACAGGACTCAATATTGTTCTTGGATATGTAGTCTTCCAGGTTATCATACTTCTTTGTGTGCCTCCTCTATGTTTTTGGTTTCCATTACGGGCTTTGAATGTCCTGAAGCGGACGGGAAACCAAGAACAGTAGCGCAGAATTCGCATTCCTACATTTACCGTTTACTTCGTTGTAATCCCTCTCTTCTTCTTGTGAGCTGATCTTAGAGCGGACTGGAGGGCAACAACAGCAACCCGATCTCGCATTCTTGCTTTTAGGTCATTGTCATCCCCATGTTTCTTGCTTCCAATTCATCACGGCCTTTAATTATGTTCAAGCGAAGTGGAGAGCAATGATAGCAGTGCAGAATCCGCACTATGGCTTTGCCATTCTCGAGATGATGCAATAATCTGGACGGATCTACAGCAAAGATTCAGACATGTTTGGACCTTATGCGGTCAAAAATGTTTTCGCTGCGATGTACATGCCTCGACCGGTCACCAAGTTTTACTTTCTATCCCTATTTTCAAGGAAAAAGTGGCTTGCCTGAATTGCGTGAAGCTATCACTATTTGGCGAGATCCCGCATGTTTCGTAGACAAGGCTGGATGTGGCTGCATTACATTCAATCGGACCCCGTCGCGTCTTGACAGACATTTGACGAAATTAAGACGCGAGTATGGTCGAATGCAGTCCAGGTCCCCTTCCCAGCACAGGAGGTGCTTTGCTGTAGACTCGAATATCGGCGCCATCGGATTCTTCGCCGAAGGCAAAAGATGTCGGATTTGGCGCTTTACGAATGAAAAAGCTTTTGATGCAATCTCAAAGCGAAGAATAAAGTCTCGCTCTATAGTAACAGAACGAGCAAAACAACAAACGTGACTTTCGCGCCTTGCCGTCTCCTTCCTCCTCTTTGATTTCACATCATACATATCGTGCATTTCTTATCAGTGCACGATCTGATGACTTGATCTTAGTAGAACCTTCAGATGGGTACCTCTCACTGTACCTTCTTGCTCGTCTCCTGCGCCTCCGTAAACGGCATCTTCATACTCGGACTCTCCATCTGGACCAACACCCTCTCCACCTCCGGCAACGAGAACTCTACCTCACCAGCCGTGATATTACCATCGTCCAACTTCTCCAACCTGCTCAAATTCCGCCTAACATAGGCCACTAACCCCGCCAACCCCACCCCATCCACCGTCTCACCCTTGTAGATATTCCTCCACAGCGCCGTCGCCAGCACCGCATCCCCCTTGACCAGTCCCTCATCGTACGCCGTCATGACGCCGCGCCACTGAATGAAGAGGTCTTTGAGGTATCTGTTGCGGATGCCGCGGGCGGCCATGTTGTGGTGGACGACCATGCGGTTTTCAGCTTCGTAGCTGAAGTGGTCGGTGAGATGTTGGTGCCAGGCGGGGGCGTGGGCGGCGGGGAAGAGGCGCATGCGCACGGTGAGCATGTACATGTGGAGGAAGGTGACTTGAGCCCAGGTGTTGAAGGTCGGGGTGAGGCCGAGTTCTGCGGATGTTGTCAGCTGGGCCAGGATTGGAGTTTCAACTACGCAACGCATACCGTTATACCACCATCCCTTACCAACGCCCACCTCTTCACCCTTTTCATTCTTGGGCGGGTCTCCACGTTCATCCTTCACGATTTCATAATCCGCCTGCTTCGCGCACAGCTTGAACAGCTGCTCCGTCGCACCATACGCGGCATACGTCTCCGTCATCCCGCCTGCTCTCTGCTTCATAGCCTTCGCAAAGGCCGCAGCTGATATCCCTGGTTTGCTGCCGGCATCACGGTACGGATGGGGGTCTTTGTCGGGGACAGCGAGGGGAGCTTCGGGAGGGCGGGGCGTGACTTTTTGATGCGGGTTAGGAGTGGTACTGAAGGCGCGGGCGAGGGGTACGCGCGAAGTGGTCTGGATGAGGTATTAGAAGAGTGTTAAGACGGATTGGCGGGTGCGAGAGCTTGCCCTGGTGGTGAGGAAGGTAGAGTGCTGGTGGAGCGCTCTCTGGCAGGCTCGACAGGCGCGATTGGATGCCATTGGGGGGTGAATGAGACGATACGGGACGGTGTAGGAGACTGTCGGGGTTTCCTGGTGTTGATAGCGGGGTGGGTATGTATTGAGGTCTGGGGGGTTGGTGTCTGGTGTTTGCGCTTACTTTTTGGTTATGCACGACTCGCGCGCTGCAGCCGTCGATGATCTCACCATTCCCCTACTGCACATCAATAAGGTTTGGTACCCAAACAACTCGACTACGCTTCGTCTCTATCAACAACACTGACAACTAACAATTCATTCATCATAATGAACGCAGCGTTGTTCTAGTCTCATTCTCCAACTCCTCATCATCCGCCATAGCCAAGTTCTGATACCGATTGCCCCGTCCAGTCGCATAGTTGAACCCCTCCGCATCATCCTCGACCTCATCATCACCATTCCCCAGCACAGCGTCAATGTTCCAAGAAATGCGTTCGGCGCCAACCCTCGCGCCATGCAAATTCGCTGCCCCAGGCCCCAATCTCAAAGCCGCTAAGCGCCCTGTGACAAACAATGGCACCCCGTCTTTCCACATCAGATCATCATTCAGACAAGGCAGACCTCCATGACCGTGGATGGGGTACTTCTTGTTCATGCTTTTTAGCAATGGTAATGTGCTGTAGTCTGTTTGTATGCCGGTCGCATAGTATATGAAATCCATGGGCGGCAGATTCGGTATCGCCGGGCTCGTTTCCATACTCCACGTCTGCGTCGCCTCGTTGAATGTTTGCCCTGTCACTTGGGTGTGTGTGTGCAGAGAGAGTCGGCCGTGTTGCATGTGTTGCTTGAGGATTTTGCTAAACTTTGGCGTAATGCTTCCACCGTTGCGTGCAGTCTTGATGTATTCCAGGCGTTCTTATTGTCATGTCAGATCTGGAGCAACACAAGAAATTCGCAGCAATACGCACCTTCGTCGGAATTGGCAGACCAAAAGTACGCCTGCTCAAGATTCCTGAACTTGCCCATCCATGCCAGATCAACATCGAAAGGCTTCACCTTGCAGGAACCTCTCATCAGATGCCACACTCTGGTCACCCCTTTCCTGACCGCCATATCCGATATCTGGGCTGAGGTCAATCCGCCACCAATGACCATCACGTTGGTCTCTCTCATCTCTTTCATCTTCCTCACCACACGCGGATCTGGAAATTTCTGTATCTGCATGCTGTGACAAGCGTGCGGATGACTCTGTTGCGTCAATCCCGGTATTGCTGGAGCGTTGCCCGGACCTATCGCCAACACGACTGTTCGAGCGTAGTGAACGCCTTTGTCAGTCTGCAGGGAGAAAACCTTCGTGGTTTCCGACACCTCTGGCACGTCGCCGAATTCTATGTCCTGGACCTGCTCTTGCTTGATAAGGCCTTCGCGTAGACCGTATCGATCGACGACGCATTGGCAGTGTTCTTCGAATAGGGGTCTGGATGGCGTGTAATAGTCCTTCCGATCACGTTCGTCAATGACAACTTCGGCTTGAGGTCTGGAAGCAGTCAGTCGGGGTGTCTTTTGAACTTCGCGTCTGGGACTGTATCGACATACTTTCTTCCCTGAGTCTTCGACCTCTTCTTCTTATGGTGTTTGCTGATCTCCTTCCCAACCGTGTTATGCAGCTCCTCCAACTCATTATCCCTATTCTTCTCGTGCGTATACGCAAGCAACGCATCCCTATCCCCCGGATCAACGTGGAAAAACATCGGACTCCTAAGATGATCAATCTCAAAAGTCTTGAACAGCCGATTCCAGCGACCCATCCATTCTTCCGCCGTCCCGTCCAGTACCAACGTCGAGTATTTTCTGCCGGGTTTTGTGTCTGCTTTCTTTACTTTTAGGTTCTTGCGGTCCTTGATGGCCATGTGCTTGCCATGTTTCCGGATCCAGTGGTAGCGTTGGTGTTCTTCGTCTGTGAAGACGGCGGAGGGCGTGTGTTCGCATAGACGGGCTGCTACTGCGAGACCGCAGGGCCCGGCGCCGATGATGATCACGTCGTGGACTGTAGTCCCGCAGAGGTCGGCGTTTGGTGCAGTCATTTTCAAAGGTGATGGAAGCAATAACAGTAAGAGTGTTTGTAAGAGATGGGAGGAGAGAAGAAGAGGCGGGGAAGAACGATTGACGTCGAAAGTTTCGTCTCGGCATCACATCTGGACACCTTGAGGTCCAAAGGGTCCTGACAATGGAAATGGGCACCGTGATGGTTACCGCTGGCCTATGCCTCGAAGGACAACACCGAATTAAAGCAACGAATAAGGAAGATTGACTGCCATTTCACTTGCCTATCTGCTGGTGTTCACTGATATGTCACTGGCTGAGAGTGACATCGCCGTTTACCATGTCTACCTACTTCAGGAGTTTGAGAATCCAAACCAAGTGAAACACTCAGTCTTGCCACGAAAGCTAGGAAGCTGTACGTTCCGCTCATGTCTGTACGAAAGGCGAAAGGCCAAACTAATGCATATTCGAGGGGTGACATGGGTGCTGTGTTCGCTCGTCATAGAGAGTATGGTGGGTACCAGTTTCGTTCTCGCCATCTGGTTCTTCTACATCAACAACGCACGTCTGAAACATCGAGGTAGACGTTAATATCTTTTAGCGAGCTGAATCATGAGAGGATCCAGCACGATTTCACGCGATGGTGGAGTTGACATAACGTTATCTTCGGAGCCCGGTCGAGGTCGTGTCGAAGTAAGCCTGAGTCACGCCTTGAAGCCAGCCTCGCATCGAATCCCTAGGTTGTTGAGATTCAGTCTTGTCAGCAGTCTTTAGGAGATAGAAGCAAATCTGCCTTCTAGATGCAGGAAGTCGAAGCAATCCTGCACAGCAAATTGTCCCAGCCTCGTGTCGAATCTTGCCGTGTGTGCGGGGCAGACAAAGATGCCGGGCGACGAGAGTGCACTTGGTCAAGATGGAGGCCGAACCATTCACAGATGATGTCCAGATGAGCGATACATATGACGAAGAGCTTCGCATCCGACAAAGCGGATGATGTTGTGGTGATTGCTAGGAGTGTCGACGCTCCGGTCGGTCGTGTTTCTTCGAAGACTCCGCGCTCGCTTGTTTCCTGTGATCCGCGCTCACCCTTCGGCCAGCAGCATCACCACCATCACCACCATCGCCGTTCTCATCCAAAGACCATCAAAGCCATGCAATGCGACGGGCTGTGATAACTGGACTAGGAGCTGTGACACCGCTGGGCGTTGGTACGATCCGCGCGACAACCACGTGATCCGTCGACAAGGCTGCTGACAGCAGAGCGCAGGCGTTCGCCGAACATGGACACGTCTGATTGACGGCCAATGCGGCATCGTCTCCGTGAGAGACCGGAGCCCGCAGTTCGCGGCTCAACCGAGCCAGGTCGCGGGCGTGGTGCCTTTGGGTTCGAGCAGCGAGGGAAGATGGAATGCGAAGGAGTGGTTGAGTACTGGGGTGAGTTAAAGCGATGTTTGTCGTGGAATTGTCGTCGCTGAATGGGAGCAGGAGGAGCGCAAGATGGCGCTGTTTGCGCAGTATGCCATGGCAGCGGCTCACGAGGCATTGGAAGATGCAGATTGGCATCCGAAGAGCGAGGAAGATCTCGAGGCTACTGTACGTAGTAGCTCTCGTCTGACATGAAGCCGTGGGTTCTGATCACTTTCAGGGAGTCTACATTGGCTCCGGCATTGGCAGTTTCGACGATGTCTACAACACGTCTGTCGCATACGACAAAGGTGTGAGTGTGTCCTGTATCCTACTCGTGCTTTGCTAAGACAATCACAGGGCTACAAGAAAGTCTCTCCGCTGTTCGTGCCCCGGCTATTGATTAATCTCGCCGCTGGACACATCTCCATGAGGTTTGGATTTAAGGGACCTAATCACGCTGCAACCACGGCATGTACGACGGGTGCGCATGCCATTGGTGACGCAGCAAGACTCATCGCTTTTGGTGATGCAGATGTCATTGTTGCTGGTGGTGCCGAATCCTGCATTCACCCACTTGCTATGGCTGGGTTTGACCGGGCGAGAAGCCTGGCAAGAGACTGGAATGACTCCCCTCATCTTGCGTCCAGACCATTTGATAGAGATCGAGCTGGTTTTGTCATGGGTGAAGGAGCCGGTGTGGTTGTCCTTGAAGTATTTCCATCAATCCTTTGTGGTGTACCTGATTGACTTGTCAATACAGGAACTGGAGCATGCCAAAGCTCGCGGAGCCAGGATATATGCTGAGCTGAGGGGCTATGGCTTGTCTGCCGATGCCCACCACATGACGGCTCCGCGAGAGGACGGCGAAGGACCATTCCTCGCCATGAAGCGTGCGCTAAAGCATGCAAGACTGGCCCCAGGAGCTGTGGATTATGTCAACGCCCACGCAACGTCCACAGTGCTCGGCGATGCTTCCGAAAACCGCGCCATCAAAAGTCTTCTGCTGGGTGAACAGGGCCATGGAAAAGCCTTAGGTATCAACGTCAGCAGCACGAAAGGGGCAATTGGCCACTTATTGGGAGCCGCGGGATCCGTCGAAGCCATATTGACTATTCTCGCTCTGCATCATGTAATTTTTTCTTCTGTTTCCCGAACACTCCAATACGGATGCTGATTGGATGCACAGGACACGCTGCCGCCAACGCTGAACCTCGACAATCCGGGGGATCCTCCGGAAGATTTCAACTGCAACTACGTACCCAAAGCCGCACAAGAGAAAAAAGTTGACGTCGCATTGTCTAATTCGTTTGGCTTTGGAGGCACTAATGCCAGTCTCTGCTTTAGCAAACTACGATAGAGAGCGAATTGCAGATTTATCTTGTTGACAGTTGAGAATTACTGTTTGGTGAGGGGGTTTCTATCAATTTTAGGGCTAGCGCTTGTTCGGCGAGCTCCTCCGCCCCTCCAACACCCCACTCGCACTTCCCCGCCAAGAACTGCCACGAGTTCTTCAACTGCCTTCTTCCTTTCATCACAGAGCGGCGCTGCTATATCTTACTCTCTGCTTTACCCCTTCATTTACTTCGTCGGCCTCTAATACAAGTCTGCCCCTGCAGCTGTAGCCATGGCCGACCGAACATCCACTCAGCCTCCGGCAGAGGATATATCGCTTCTAAAGAGCTTTTCGGCCAAAGCGGCGACTTGCCATGCTCGTGTACCATATTTGCGTCGTCTACCATTTTCTGCCGTAGCTATAATTATGTGCATCGCTTTTGTTAATGCTCTTTGCTGGGTGGCTGTGGGCATTGTGTTGGTAAGTTACTCTGATAAGTGTGGACCAATCAGCTTGAAGCTAATGATATATTGCTTTCCTAGCATTTTCACGCGTGAGTAGACTCAGGTTCCGCTCTTTAACCTCTTCGCTATTTGTATTTGGTCTTGTGAAGCTCCACTGCGATCTCTTTATATGGCCAGAGCCGTTCATCACATTATCCTAACCACACTGACATCCCATCAGCCCTCTCATTTCAACCGCTGTACTTGCATACACTCTTGGTCTGCGTCATGCCTTGGATGCAGACCACATATCGGTGAGTTCTCGCACCCAACTCATCACCACAGACATGCCTTATGCGACCCAGGCCATCGATCTCATGACCCGCCGCCTCATCGCATCCGGCCAACGCCCCGTAACCGTCGGAATGTTCTTCTCCCTAGGCCACTCCACCATCGTCATCGTGACCTCCATCGTCGTCGCCGCAACAGCCGCCGCCGTATCCAAAGAGTTCGACAGCTTTTCGCACATTGGCGGCATCATCGGAACCTCCGTCTCCGCCGCCTTCCTCATCATCCTCGGTTTCATGAATGTGTACATCCTGTTCACCCTAATTCGGCAGATGAAAAAGCTCATCGCCAGCCGTGTAGGCGAGGAAGAAGACTTCAAGATCCAAGGCGCAGGCTGTCTTTTCAAAGTCTTCAAGGGCATGTTCCGCATGATTGACCGCCCCTGGAAAATGTATCCTCTCGGCATCCTCTTCGGCCTCGGCTTCGACACATCCTCTGAAATTGCCCTCCTGGGCATCTCCTCTATTCAAGCTGCCGGCGGCACCTCCATCTGGCTAATCTTGATCCTACCTCTCCTCTTCACGGCCGGAATGTGTATGCTCGACACCACCGACGGTGCGCTCATGATGAGTTTGTATACTAGCACGTCGCTCGCCAGGGACCAGATTGCGATCCTTTACTATAGCATCGTGTTGACCGTCATCACGATCATTGTGGCGTTGGTAATTGGTATTATTCAGTTGTTGACCCTGGTACTTAATGTAGCGGAGCCGACAGGGAGGTTTTGGGATGGGGTGGAGAGGGCGGGGGATAATTATGAGATTCTTGGTGAGTATTGCGGTAGAGTATGTGTCCTTGGTACTATCATTGTTGACGTTTCGGTTGCGCAGGTGGTTCTATTTGCGGTTCTTTTATCGTATTCGGCCTCCTTAGCGTCTTGCTATACAAGCCCTGGCGCCGCCGCATCGATTCGCAACGTGCTGCAAATGCTCAGCTGGACCGTTTAAGCTCGTCCTCAGAGGATGAGAATGCGGCCTTGGATCCAGAGGCTTGTCATTCCTCAGGATCGAGATCACATGGCGCTGTCGAGGTCGTTGGGGATGATGCTATCGTATCTGCTGGTCATACTCACGACACTAGCGCTGGGAAGATCAAAGGCGGTGAGGGTGTCCACGTGGATGAGATTGGTGGTAGGGCTTAGACCATGTGGGTATGTAAAGTGCATTGCATGGCGCCTGGTGCTGAATCTCAACCCTCTTGTGGACGATTGCTTGACGACGGAAGCATCCCCATTGAGGCAGAAGCTGAGACAGCAACATCGATACGCCATTTCCTGTCTCCTGCTACGCCTGGTGTCAAATCAACAACATCCTCCTAAGACATACTGATGATCGCAAACATTTCTTCCGCCTCGTAGCTTAATATTCCCATAAGTCCCTATCTTGGAACGCCGCATCATCAACATCCCAACGCGAGAATCAACCTACGAGGCTTCAGCCACAGACTAGACACCTTAACCCATGGAGATTATTGGTATGTACACACTTAGGCAACACTATAGCAGTCCGCCCGACTCTCGGTTCATGACCGCAATCATGGATCTCCTACAGCGACTCTATCAACTTTGTCAAAGTTCTGGTCACGATTACTATTCTCCATAATATTTCACATCATGGATAGCTTCCACTGTGATATCTCGCATCATCAAGATAATGGAGCAGGAACGCCATTTTAGAGCTAGCTGGAAGTCACTTAAGACATATTCAACATTCCTAGACCTGAGCTATATTACTGAATGGCAGCGTTCCTTCCACGTCGTCTTAGTTGCATAGGCAATTTCGATGTACAACGCGGGCCATTGACAGTGTCAATATCTCTTTAAGTAGTAACAAGGAGTTCGCGGACTAAGATATATTTATTTTCCAGACTTAGTGTTAAGGTAATAGGGACTAGGCACGCGTGAATCCAGGCCTAAGTCCAAGCTATTATCCCTAGCTAATAGTCTCCCTACATAGACGTACGACTTGCTAGATAGGGAGCTCGAATAACTACCTGTATGTTTACATGTGTTGTCACTGACATTCGCAGTATAGAAGAGCTTGTAGGCTTAAAGTGTTTTTTATACCTGCTTAAAGACACCGAGACAATTACCTAATCCTGTCATGTCATGGTGTTCCTTTTATCTACCGCCGAGAAGGTTCCTTTGCCAATTCGTTTAAGACACCTCCCGTAAAAGAAAAACTTCAAGTAAACTCCTTCTAATCACTAATATCGCCATTAAAATGCATGATATCTGGATAGATAAGAACCCCAGATACGCCTTCAACACTAATATTCCCTACACCGCCCCTAAATTACCTCTATAACCCACCTTACCTCCTCTTCTTCGTCCAAGCCCTCACAAACTCCGACTTTTCCCTCACACCCAACCCCACCCTCTTCACCCTGCCTAACCTCGCCAAATCCTCGCCCACTCGATCCAACAACTTCCTCTCGTCCTCAGCAAGCCCATCGTCGTCGTCGTGGCCGTTCAAAACTCCATCGCCGCCGCCGTTGCCGTAGTTGATCTTGTCAAAATAGTTAGCGTCATATGGAACGCGGAGGTCTTCGGTCACACGTACGTCGGTTGAAGACGTCGTTCCTGCGGAGGACGAAGAGCTGTTGTTGAACGCGGCTTCGGCGATGCGGACGCGGATGCAATGCGTAGGCTTCGAGCAAAGATTCCAGAAGAAGCGGAGGTAGCTGCCGGGGATCGGCGTCGTGACGTCGCCGGGGGTGTATCGCAAGCTGACGGGGAAGATCTTGGTTCTGGGGGAGGCGGTGAGGAGGGAGGGGCTAAATGGGAGGATGCCGCGGCCGTTGGTGGTAGTGCATTCGGGGAGGACGACGATGGACGTGTCTGGATTTTGGGCGACGAGTTTGGCGAGGGAGGTGAGTTGGGCCTTTGGTGGGGGCTTTTCTTGGGGTTGGCGGAAGGCGAGGAGGAGGGCCTGGAAGAGGGAGATGCGCTGGACGAGGCGGGTGGAGGGGTAGGAGATTGTGAAGACGGGGTCAAATATGGCGGCTAGGTAGATGGAGTCGAGGGGTGAGGTGAAGGATGAGGCGATTATGGAGCCTGGGTGCGGTAGACGCATCTTGTCCTGCCTTGCCAGTGAACTTCGTGGCGCATGTCAGCCGAACTGTCATCGACTGGGTCCCAGAGGATACTGGCGGTTTACCCTCGTTTGACGCCGTCAATCTGCAGGTCTATCCACCATACCCCGGGAATTCCGAGTATCATCCATAGCGCGGCCTTCTTGATGAGGGAGCCGACTGGCAGCCAGCTGAGCAGAAGAAAGTAGACAGCGGAGACGGTGAGCAGCAGAGGGATGCGGAAGAGGAAGAGGAAGAGGTGGAGGGGCAACTGGATGCCGCTCGGCTGGGTGGGCACGGGGAAGAAGGGCGCGATGCCGGAACCTGCAGAGTCAAAGTGTCAGCAGGCGAATGGCGGACATCGGATTGTTGAGAGTTGTCGCACCTCTGTCACGGTACTGCGAGTATTTTTCCATGGCTTTGAGGTTGGAGGGTGGAGCAGACTTGGGAGCTGCCCATGAGCTCGCGCTGCAAACGGCGGAGGCTGAGTTTGAAGTGAGAGAGAGGAAAAGGTGGCAGACACGTGCGCGGGCGGGAGTGGATTGATGTGAGAGTGATGGATGATGACGGTGGAGCATGTGAAGACCGGAGACCGGACGCCAAGCACTCCGCCAAGCCAAGCCTCGCGTTCCTGACCCGCTCCAACCCGTCCCGCCCCGCTCTTGGCTTTCTCGGCCCCGATGACACGCCGACGGACTGTTTATGTTTACATCCGACTCTCACATCGCCAAAACCGAGAGCTCCGCAGAGCGACTACGACACCACCACGCGCTTGCGACCGCGCCCAGGCCCTCGACCATTGTCGCCATGGAGAACCAGCAGCCCACGGTATTGCGATATCTTCGATCTCCTTCTCCAATGTGCCCGCCCACTCACTCCTTGTAGTTCACCTCCAGCATCCGCCCGCCGAGCAACCTCAAAGCCTCCAAGATCCAGCCGCCGACACCAGTGCCCGCCCTGGTCGAGATGTCAGCCTCCGCAAACAACGTGCGCGAAGGGCGCATGGCTCCTCCTCCTGCTGCCGCCGGGCAGAAACACAAATCCTCGGGCCGTACGTACTACAGGACCAGTCTCACTGGCACAAATGAAACGACACACGCTTATACATCCAAAGTGCCCGAACCCGCGTCCAAGCGCAAAGCCCCCGCCCAGTCTAACATCGTACCTCCTCCGGTCACAAGGCCTGTCAGTGGCCTCGCCAGAGCTACTTCTGCAGCAGGCACACGCAACGGGTCCTTGACCTCCTCCGCATCCGCCGCTCGATCATCGTCACGAATCGGCTCGAACAGTAAATTCACCAACAGTGTAGGAGGAAGGCCGGCGTCGAGCACTGGATATGGTCGTGGCATGCACTCCAGAAGTACATCGCAAACACCGACAACGCGACCAAACAGTTCACTCGGAGATATGTCAAGCAATGACGGTACGACAAGCATTCCCATTTTTCCACGTCCGGCATCTTCTTCCGCCGTTTTATCGCCACGCAAGCAACGAGGGAAGTATGGCGAGCAGCAAAACAAAACAACTCAGTGGTCAAGTTCCGTTGCTGGCGTGGCTTCTCATTCGTCGACTTCTTCTTCTTCTTCTGGGCCTCTTCGAGACTCGCTCAGCTCTATGTTTGGCTCAATGCGAATTACGTCCAATGGGTCAAAGATTTCGCAGCAGGCGAGTATCGAAGAGGAGCCCAGTGTGTCTCCGACACAATCTTATATACCCAAACTTGCCACCAACCCTTCTCTTCAATATGCTCCGGCAGTCACTCTTCCGCCTTCTACTCCAACAAAAGTTTCTTCTCGTTCGCCTCGTTCACCGGCGCATTCTCCTAATCGTTCACCCGCTCGTTCGCCTGAGAGCAAGCAACCATTCTTGAGTAGAGATTCTAATACCAGAGCCCCTATAGTCTTCGACACCAAGGCCCGCATGGACGAGATGGAGAAGCAATTTGAACAATTCAGGAATCAAATGCAGTCGTCAGCAACCGAGAGCCAAGACAGGGCGGATGAGACCAAGGCGAGGCGTACGTTGTCCCGCCCCACATTGGAGATACCGGTACTGATTTTTCACAGTCGCCGAAGCGGAGGAGAAGCGCAAACAGCTTGGAATGGCCAATACACAGCTTAAGAGCGAACTGGAAGAGACACGGCAGAAACTAAGCACATCTGAAACGAACCTCGACACGACACGCCGGAACTATACCTTTGAGCTCGATGACATGAGACGGAAGCACCGCAACGAAGTTGACGACCTCGAATCATCACACCTGAAAGAAGTTCGACGTCTGAAGCAGGATCTGTCGGATGAGGCGGAGAGGGCACGGAAAGATGGAAAGGGAGAGGCTGAGGAATTGCGCAGAGCACACAAGGAGGAGGTCGCAAGTCTAGAGGCAAGGCTAAAGATGGAACTCGAGCAAGAAAGAAGTCAACGCTTGAAAGAAGTCAGCGAACTTCAGACAGAAGCAGCACTCCATCGCCAGAATGCAGGATCCAACCTCGAGCAAAGGGAGAAGGAGCTGCAGGACGTTCGCAACCAGCTCGAACGCAAGACCACCGAACTCGAGCACGAGAAAGCCCTCACAGCCAACCTCAAGGACAAACTGTCCGAAGCCATGACCGCGAACCTGACGCTTGAGAGCACATCTCGCGCCATCAAGGCCAAGGTGGAGTTCCTCGAGTCGGACAACAAGCAGCAATCAAACGCCTTCGCGGATCTTCATAAGCAAATGGACGACGCACGCGCTGCGGAAGAACTCGCCAAATCCAAACTCCGCGCCGAAGAAACCCTCCGCCGCAAGCTTCACAACCAGGTCCAGGAACTTAAGGGAAATATTCGCGTCTTCTGCCGTGTGCGACCAGCCTTTGAGTCCGAAGCCGAAGCTGCCGCCCAGATCAACTTCCCCGACGCCGAATCCGACAGCAAAGAGGTGGCGCTCATCGGGCCCGAGCAGAAGAGTGCCATGGGCACAGTCACCCGCTCCGCGAACGCCTTCTCCTTCGACCGGGTCTTTGGTCCAAGCTCCCAAAACGCAGAAGTCTTCGAAGAAATCAGTCAGCTCGTGCAATCCGCACTGGACGGCTATAACGTCTGCATCTTCTGCTATGGGCAAACCGGTTCCGGAAAAACCCACACCATGTCCTCCCTGGACGGTATGATCCCCCGTGCCGTCAACCAAATCTACACCACCGCAAAGGAACTCGGAGAAAAAGGCTGGACCTACAGCATGCAAGGTTCGTTCGTAGAAGTTTACAACGAGAACCTGAACGATCTCCTCGGCGAGGCGGGCGAGTTCGACAAGAAAAAACATGAGATCCGTCATGATTTGAATAAGAAACAGACGCATATTACGGATATCACGACTGTGGATCTTGACTCCCCAGATCGCGTGATACGGATTCTCGAGAAGGCGAGCACGAACCGTAGTGTCGCGGCCACGATGGCGAATAGTCGGTCCTCGCGCTCCCACAGCGTGTTCATTCTCAAGCTCAAGGGCGAGAACCATATCACTGGGGAGAGGAGCGAGGGGACGTTGAACCTTGTGGATCTGGCGGGAAGCGAGAGGTTGAGTCACTCCGGGGCGACGGGTGAGCGGCTGAAGGAGACGCAGAACATCAATCGAAGCTTGAGTTGTCTTGGTGATGTGATTGGGGCGTTGGGACAGGGGAAGGAGGGAGGCCATGTGCCGTATCGGAATAGCAAGGTGAGTTTTGCTGACCCGTCTTATAGCGATGAGCAACAGTACGCTAACGACTCGGCTTTTTCCAGCTCACCTACCTCCTCCAATTCTCCCTCGGCGGCAACAGCAAAACCCTCATGTTCGTTATGATTAGCCCGCTCGCGGCGCACCTGCACGAGACCTTGACCAGTCTGAAATTCGCGACAAAGGTGCACAACACGCACATCGGGACTGCGAAAAGGCAGGCCAGGGTCAAGGATTAGGTGCACAGTTGGGGAGAGCGGGCTTTTTGATGTGATTAGGTGGTGGTGTTGGTTAGTACTCTCGCAACAGCGGGTGGTATATTTGATGATGGATGGGGTTTTGGGGGGCGAGGCGTTTTTCTGAGCGAATTACTCTTTGTTTTTTGTAGGATGGAGGGGTGTAAAGGTGTGGTTCCCTCCTACGTCCGTTATTTTTCTGCCCCTATCTCTATTTTCGAGATGGAGAGGGAGGGTGGTTTGTCGTACATAGGCCGAAAACGGGAAGGAAGGCCGTTTTGGAATGGTAGGTCTTGATGAATCGCGTGGCTTGAATATTGGCTTTCTCTGTTCGTAGCTGGTATGCTTTCGGCAGTGCTTCTGAGGCATGAAGGTATGTGAATTGTGAATGAAGTGAGTAGGAAAACCTGAATAATGGGCCCCGAGAAGCTCTTTAACTGTGAACTTTTCAATGGTTTGACTGTTCCGCTGCCTCTCATCCTCTTTGCTTCTAGATTTCATACAACTGCTGAGCCAAAAAGATGATGGCTTGATCGAAGATAAAGTTTTGTTCTTGATATACGTGGCTGCCGGTAGCTAGAATATGGAAATAGATAGCCGTTTTTAAGATAGGATGTCTTGGCTGGTGCGAAAGCCATAAAGATGGAAATTTTTATTATAAGTTAATTGAAGATAGATACAACGAACATCTCATTTCATGAAAATCGATTTCTGCGGGGTTCCGGCAAGGTAACCATTAGAGCGGGTATTAAGCGGTAATATTGAATACTAGGCCCAGGGCTATAATCTGCGTTATCAAACAAAGGCGCTTGCAGACTATTCTTTATTTTTCACTCCGTCGCTCTGGTTTGCGGATGTGGAAGTAGTATAGCTATAATACAAGCTCCGTCACTAACATGTTCTTGGGAAGCACCTTTATCGTGAAACCAGATATTATTATAGTACGATAATGACTTATCTTGTCAGTTTACTAGGATGTAAATATGTAAGGCACTAACGGCGAACACGATGAGTGAGAGAAAGGTTAAAACTGTATATACAGTACCATAACTTCTCGGTTCAGGATTAGAGGGAATAGTAGGATTCGTTTCACGAAGTCAATCTGGAACAGTCACGAATCAGAGAAGGGGAAAATAACCCCAGAGAGATGTATCACAATATCATAACATTCAAAGTATCTATGCAAAGTCCGTAATCATCTAGCTGCGCGTTGTATTAGTGAGATGTTCATAGCCATCCCAGAGGAGAGTGATGGAGGGGAGAGGAACGGAGGGGAGAGGAAAAGACGTGAGAGAATCCCTTGCCTGCACTTCAGGAAGTTCCGCTCCTTCCAGCATTAAAGTTGGCACTCCCTCGTTGACCCAAACCAAGATCAGTCTTGCGGATGAAGGCTTCCTCGAAGGCATTCCCATAATCATCAGCTGTCGGCTCCCGCGATGCGATTTGTACGAAGCAGTCGCGATCTTATTGCGGATATGTAGGCAGAAGTGGCAGGGAGGAATCTGAGGATATGGCTGGGTGTTCTGATGTTTACTGTGACTTTCTCGAATCAGGAAAGAAATTCTGCAATGGAAGGAGCTGGCAGCGACCGAGACGCTCTTTGTAGTCTTCGACGAGCCAGTATGCGAGCCTGTATGCAGGCATCTGATTGACGTTCAAGGGGAGTTGCCCAGCTCTTCCGTTATGTTGGCAGCAGGTCCTGTTTATGCATAGTACGATGACTGCGAAAGCCGGTTGTATCGCTCTGCATCGGTCATCTAGCACGATTGATAGGTCTTTCCCACGTCGGTACTCTGCGCCAAGCGGCGCGCGGGTGAGAGATCCCGGAATCTTTGCTGGCGTCAAGGATTGAAGGGAATTGGGAAAAGGAGAGAAGGAGCCGGGGCTCTCAGCGACCGTGGTATCCTCTAGGGTCCTGATCCGGTTCGGTTTTGAGGGAAAGTGATGGTTACTGCTCGCGACTGTGGTATCCTCAATGGGTCCCGAGCCAGTACAAGCAGCCACATTGCCTCAACGAGGTCTTTTAGGACTGAAGGTGCCCAAATCGCGGACTCTACTGCCGGGACTAAACACTGTCGCAGTTGATGGCTTTGCTATGAGGGGCCATGGTGCCTCGAAAGGACTTCAGGAGAACTGCCACAGTCTCAACTGCCGGGAACAATGCCACAGTCGCAGTTCATGGCTTCGCTATGAGAGGCCATGGTGCCTCGATGAGGTCTTCAAGCACTGTGGAGTGGCTGAGAGGGAAGAAGATCCCCACAAGCCGCGCTGAATGTCTGCACCGTATCCGGCCGTCAAGTTATCGCCGTCCGAGCTGCCGGCATCCGAGCCATGTTCATCTGCAAACTTTCAAACCCCAACCCAATCCCATATAAAATCACAATTCCCAAGTTGCTGCTCACCCTATACTGGACGTCTATATTTCGGTCCCCGATATGCTGCTTATCCATTACTGGATATCTACACTTCGGTTTCCGAATTACTGCTCGTCCTATACTGGGCGTCTGTGGTTTGGGCCGTAGATAAATGAAGAGGGTGGGGAGATCAGCCGTAGGATTACTTAGGGTCGTTGTTAGGCGGATTGAATTTGCCAGGAGTAAACGAGGAGGCGTTAGGGTTGAACTTGACCGGTGTGAAGGCATCAGAATCTGGGTTCAGGGATGGCTGAGGAGAAGCCTGCTGAGGTCTAACAGGAAGGGGGGCGTTGGGACTGAAGGCATCAGAGAAGTGAGGTTGCGCAATTGGTCGCCACGAGAACCCATCCCATGTGTACCCATTGTTTGTGGTGCCTATCGCAGTGTACCCGTAACCCTGTTGTTGAGGCTGCGCAGGAACCGTCGGAAGCGTAGGCCGCACGCCGTTGCTTGAGTGAGCTCCAGCCATTGCTGGCGCTGAAAAAGGGTGCAGCGGCAGAGCCATCGGTCTCCGGAAGCTTGACGACGCAGGAGGCCATCCGCCCGGTGGAGTTTTGGGGCGTGCAGGCTGAGACTGAGGAGCAGGCGGGGGTTCAGTGGCTGGTTCTTGAGGTGAGTAAGTGACGGTCTGTTCGGACTCGGACTCGTCCGGCTTAGGAGTGGCGGGTCCGTAAGTGACCTCGCCAGCGTTCCCTAGCTTCTGCGAAGGCTCGCTACCATGCGGGTCGCTCGTGGACGGGTCGATCTGCTCGCCTGTAGGCTGTTCGTCGCCCTCGTCATCATTGCCCTCGCCGTCGTTGTCGTCATCGCCGTCGTTGTCGTCGTCGCCGTCGTTGTCGTCGTCGCCGTCGTTGTCGTCGTCGCCGTCGTTGTCGTCGTCGCCCGACCCATCATCACCTAGGTGCGCCTTTAGACGGTTAATTTCGTCTTTGAGCTCCTGAATTTCCTTATAGGCGTCTCGAAGCAGCTGCATGCCCTCCAATTTGTCGGAAGTTACCTCCTCAAGTTCTGTGGCCTGCTCTGCCTGCCTCTGCTTGGCCGCACGTAGTTCGGTCTGGGCGGCTGCGCGCCTCGCCTCAATGCTGGTCAACTCCTCCCGGAGCCCATCTATCTCCGCGTGTTCCTTCTCGATTTCGTCGTAGGCATCTCTGAGGTTTTGCTTGGAGTTCAAATTGTCAGATTTCAGCTCCGTAATCTCATCTGCCATCTCGGAGTTCCTCTCTCGGAGCCTCTCCATCTCCTCATTCTGGGATTCTATGTCAGACTCGATATCCACTACGACGTGCGAGCCGTCACGCTCGTTTTCCTGAGCTTGTGTCTGGAGCTCTTTTACTTGAGCGTAGCAAGTGCTGAGCTGAGCCTTCCTCGCCTCGAGCTCCTTGTTGCTGAACTCGAGGTCGGCGGAAAGCTTTTCAACCTTGCCGTTGGCCTTGCCGAGCTCCACCGCGAGGTCATTAGCGCGGGTTTCGAGGTTGCCGACCGTGCCTGTCAACTCGCTGATCTGCACCCGAGCTGCCTCAAGTTCAGTCTTGGTCTCCTTCTGGCCTTTGAGCTGGTTCTGGATGTCCAGCTCAGAGTTTTGGAGCTTTCGGACCAAGGCCCTCTCGGCGTCAAGTTCTTTCTTGCAATCCAATCTCTTCTGGTCTGTGGCCGCCAGGTCGTCGGTGAGCTCAGCAGCACGAGTCTTGGCGGCTTCGTGCTCCTTTGTCTTTGTGGTGAGAGCCTCGGTGACCTGTTCAAGGCAATCCTCAGTTAACTTTAGGTCGGCGAGTGCCTTGGTGAGGCGAAGCTCAAGCTCGTGGTGGTCACTACGGCTGACCATCGATTCGCGAGCCTCCTCAGCCGCCTTTCTCTCCGCTTCAGCGGTCTGCATCTTCTCCTTTAGCTCCGATATTTCGAGGTCTTGCTCCTCTACCCTCCGGGATATTGTCGCGTAGTTGGAGGCGAGCTCGGCCGAACGGTTCTCACATGCCTCGAGCTCGAAGGACTTCGCCTCGAGGGCTTTCCTAGTCGCTTCATGTTCCTTCTCGGCAGGAACACACTGGGCCTCATGGCGGGCTCTCAAGCTGTTGTTCATCGAATCTTGCTGGTTGATGATTGTGAGCAGCTCCGATATAGCTCTGGAGGCGTTCTCGTTGTCTGAGGAGAGGGATTCGGCGATCTCTTTGCCCTTCTTGATGTGGCGTTCCAGCGATGCGATGCGAGCGGCGTCCACCATGCTGAAGCCCCTCAACCTCTTGACCTCAGCGACCAGAGCCTCGACATGGGCGGCGGAAGCGGCTGTATTGGTGGCAGTAGTGGGGGCAGCATTGGTGAGAGCGGCGGTTGGAATGGCGGTTGGAGTGGGATTAGGAGCGGTGGTGATGGCGGGGCTGGTGACGGGGATAAGCGCAGTTCTCACGGAGGCTTCTTGTGGGATTGGCTCCACTGGCGCAGAGGAGAGCCCCATGACTGGGGAGATGGAGAAGGTGGACTGTCTGGGAACATGCTGCCTCTGAAGCTGCCTGCGTGCATCGTCGAGCTCGTCTTGGGCGGTGACCGTCTCCTCTCGGGAGGCCAGAAGCTCCCTCCGCACACCTCCGAGTCTGTCCCCCGTAGCCCTAATCATCTGTAGCAGGCGCTCCTGAGTGTTCACGGCTCGCTCATGGTCGGCCAGATGCTCGTCGGCACGCCGGCCTGCTTCTGCCACTCGGCCATCGGCTTCCCGTACTGCCATTTCCGCTTGGGTGGTCTGGTCATTGAGCTGGCGGGTGATCGCTTCGTTGTCTGCGGCAAGAGCACGAACGGTTGCGCGCAAGTTTCTCAACTCTGCTGCGCGGATCAAGGGCGCGCGGACGAGCTTGTAGGGTGCGGTAAGGAGGGCGAAGAGTATCCGCAGTGGCAAGGTAATAATAAACCAGATCCATTGCAATGGAACGGACGGATTGGATGCGAGGAGGCTGGTGATGCAGAGCACAAGGAGTAGCAGCATGCCGACGGCGTACTTCAAACGATTCAAGGTATTTAGCCCGGCCGTAACACTTTCCATCGTGGCAGCCATGTGCGGCATGTTGGCGTAGAGTACGCGCATGAGGGCTTGCAAGCCCTCATCCGTGGGAGTTTGGACTGGAGTCGGGGCTATGGTGATTTGTTCGAGGGAACGGAATAGCGGTTGATCGGGTACGTTGCGTGTGCTCAAAGCCGGTGTAAGCACCTCGTAAACTTCGGTCTGCGTGCCCGTTGTAATTCGGGCCTGCCATCGTTCAAGCGCTATCCAGCCGCCAAGTACTAGGCCGAGACCGCCGAATGTGCCCACGGCCAGTCGCCTTGGGGCTGCCATTGCTTGTGTTGTAAGGGTTGTGTGATTGATGTGCTTTGAGAGAGAGCGGTGTCGCGATATGCTTAGATTCTGAGCGGGCGAACTTGCGTCGCAAAGGTGACTTGGTGGGTGCGCTGATGGTGGAAACTTATGTCTGAAAGGGAGAACGTCGACGACGTCGAGGGCAGTCAAGGGTTTTAACCTGAAGAAGTCGAGGTTAGGGGAGACAAGAGATGTCGGGCAAGCGAGAGACAATGAAATTTCGTGCAGTTGTGGGGTGCTTGTGATGGACTGGACAAAGAATTCAGTGTCGTTGTGATGGGAAAGGTATTGGATGGAGAGTGGACAATGGCCGACAGCGCGAGAATATGGCCCTGGTGTGTGTCCAGCGCGGGAGAACGTGCCCCCGAGGGTGCTGCGCAGGTGCAGGCGTTTGTTCCTTGGACTACACGTGACGATGATTGATCCGAACGGGGGAAGATGAGGGCTGCAGAGCTGCAGAGCTGGAGACCTGCAAAGCATCACTGCCTACCTTACCTTACTACCCGCAGGCCTTCAGACGCATCAGAGTGAGCATTGAGTTCAAAGCCGCGAACGGCGGCATGCACTTACCAAGAACCTTTGCGCGATACATCTCCTCTCACACCTGTTCGGATTTCAATGTCGATGCCACCGTAAGTCCCTCTGCCGCTTTGCACGCACTTCGCAACCGGAACACACCAATGAAGCCCACGGGCGCGACCTATAAGCAAAAGAGACATGTGGTATAGAGAAGACGATGAAATCACACATGGGTATAATTTGCTAGCGAGCTTTGCCAGCTTCTTTCATGGAGATGAAAATATACTATAGGGAAACGGAAGAGCAATACATATCGACGCTTGCCCAGCAGAGACGGATGCTATAACAACATCGAAGGCAATGAGAGCGACAATGAAATAGGACCTACCTGAAAAGCTTTGTTGGAGTTGCTGCTTCTGAGTTGAAGCGGTTGGCGCTGGGGTCGCAGAGAAGCGTCGATTGGACAAAGAAGTATTGAAATGCTTTCTGAACCGGAAGGGACCGGCTTTGTTCGATCGTGGTCTTAACCATCTTCTGTCTATCCTAACTTTTACCCCAGCTCAAGAATCGCAAGTCCATGTCGTCGCTGATTACCGGTAAGTGGCCCTGGAGACCTCTCAATGGCATTTGAATTCATCCACATGTTCCCGAGGCCAATTCTTCGGCCAAGACGGTGTCATCCAGAGCAGGGCCAGCTCTCCTATCTACCTACCGAAGATGTTGTCCTTTCTATGGTACGGAAAAGTCTTCAATGCCTCGTACCATTGACACCCTGCTTACCCTGACCGAGCTGACTAGCCACCGTAGTGGCCTCCCTAATCGCCCGGCTAACTTGCCCGCGAACACCACCCTCCTCCAACGAGCACAAGCCCGCGATAGTGCACCCACCAGGCGTCGAAACCATATCCCTCAACACAGCCGGATGCCTGTTCTCCTCAAGCACCAAGCTCGTCGTACCCTTCATAGTCTGCGCCGCCATGAGCTGGGCCTCTTTCCGCGGAATGCCCATCGCAACGGCACCGTCAGCCATGGCCTCAAGCACCAGCGCCACGAACGCGGGACCAGAGCCACAAAGCGCGGTTGAGGCGTCCATGAGGTAGGGAGGGAGGTGCACGACCTTGCCAACGCGGTTGAAAATCCAAGTGACGAGCTGGGTGTGGGCATCGCTGAGGGGAGGCGTGGGCTGGGAGATGACTGTCATGGATTCCCTGACCAGTGCCGTGGTAGCGGGCATAACTCTGACAACTCTGCAAGCGTTCTCTGGCAAGCCGTCCGGGTACAGCGCCCTCTCGATCTGGTTTGCGTGAACGCCAGCCAGAATGCTCATGAGGAGCTTGCCTTGCAGGGCCTCGCGCATGCCCGGAGCAGTCAGGATCTCGTTGAACATATGCGGTTTGCAGGCGAGGAGGATGATGTCTGCCTTTTGGGCGCCGGATAGGTTGTCGTTGACGAAGACTTCGAGAGGCTTGTTGTATTTGCCTAGGGCGGATTTGATGGCCTCAGGCGCGCCGGACCATGCGTCGCAGGCGACGAAGCGGGACGGAAGACGGGGAGGAACGACCTCATCGGGCTTGGACGGACCAGCGGGGTCGTTGAGAGCGGCCATGATACCGCCCAGAATGGCGTTGCCCATGGTGCCTTTGTTTGTTAGTGAATGCTGAAAGGCGGAAGATGAGAGAGGGTCAGCGGGGCATACCGCAGCCCAGGACGGTCAGAGTAAGACCATCATTATGGTTTGATTCAGCCATGTTTTCTATCAGGTTTGCACAGCTCAAACAGCTGAATTGCGAGCGAAATGGGTACTTCAAGAGACGAGATGAAATAGTTCGACGTTGACAAGCCTGGCTCGAGCTTTCTTGGAGATGCGCGCGAGTCAGTCACACTCCGCCGATGATGCCGACGCAAAGCGCGCGCGCCATGTCCCAGACCCCAGACCAACTTGACCACAGCTTATTACAGTACGAACCCAGAGCACATCCACCAACCGACGCCATGGCGGACCCGTTCGAGGTGCGCATGCGTTTCACCTCGCAGCTACAACACCTAAACGCCTCTGTCAATTCAGCCCAGAAGGCAGCCAACTATGCGCTCAAGTACCGGGACATGGACGAGGATCTGCATTCGTGCATCCTCGAGCAGCTGGAGAGAGTGAGTGCGCTTGCTTAGGCAGAAACGAGAGGGTATGAGCGCGGACATATAGCTGATGGGAGTTGTAGAATAATATGAACAATCGAGCGAACATCATGTATTTTATCGAACATCTCTGCGATGTAGCGCAGCGCGAGAACCACCTCGAGTTTGTGCGCATGATGCAGCGCGACATTCTGCGCGTGATAGATGCGGTGGCGCCGAGTGATGGCTCGGGGGCGGCGAATGTCAAGGTGGTCCGAAGGGTAAGCTTTCAGTAGGATAAGTCGTGATAGATGAAGTACCGTAGGACTGATCCCCGGCAGGTGCTCGCTGCCCTTCAACAAAAACAAGTACTCATGCCTGAGACCGTGGTGGAGCTGGAAGATTGCCTAAAGGAACGCGACATTGCCGTTGCCCATCCCGCGCTGTCATCGCCGCCCAATGGCTCGTCGTCAGGTGTCGGAGCAAATACACCCAGAGCGAACGGCGGCATCAGGTTAGACAAGCGGCAAATCGAGCAGCGGATTGAAGAGGATAGAGAGAGACATAAGCGATCTAGAGAGGTGATATGGCAGGTTCCAGGCGAAGGCGACGCCGAGTTTGAGAAGATGTGGGAGGAAACCAGCGATATTGGGGAGGATGACTATATTGCTGCACACGAGGATGCGGAAGAGCGGAGGCAAGCTGTGGAGTTCGGCACGGGGTTCTGAGCATCCGCAAGCATACCCGGAAGTTGGCCAGCAGCTCTGTGGCGTTTTTGGCAATGGATTCGGAAAAGAGGCGTTTTGCTCTGGCGGCAGCTCTCAGCCAGCTAAAGGCTGTACACCCTTTGGGAAGCATTTCAACGGCGTTGGATGTGTGATGATATCTTCTAGATTCCCCAGTCTTACATTTCTTGGCCTTGTACTCGAGTAAGAGAGCACATGGACAAGCAAAACCGTATTTGTACACTCGTAAATCCACCTATACAATCCAGACCGAACACCGCGACAATGCCGACTTGTAGATCCCGGAATGCACTTTTTCAGTTGTCGCCCTCCGAGAAATTTTGCGTCTTTCCATCACCTAGCCCTGCTTTCATTTACTCCATGACGACAACAGCGCCCAGGGCCTTGAGCTGCTCAACAATCTTCTCGCCCTCCTCCTTCGGTACACCCTCCTTCATCATCTTGGGTGCGCTTTCCACAAACTTCTTGCTGTCCACCAACGACAAGCCAAGCATGCCCTTGATCTCCTTGATAACCTTGGGCTTGGCCGCAGCGTCAAAGCTCTGGAGCTTCAAGTTGAACAACGTCTTCTCCTGCGCAGCCGGAGCTGCCTCTTCCTCCTCCACAGCAGCTGGAGCAGCAGCAGGCGCGGCGGCAGCAGCAAAGCCACCTACAGGCATATCGGGAATGTTAAGGCGAGTCTGTTCGCGGCAATAGTCAGCGCGGGATCCTCCAAAAGGGTGGCGTCCGCACTTTTAAAGAGGAGACCAGGTCTGCGGTCTCGAGCAGGGTCAATTGGCTGATCTGGTCGACGATGCCGGCGATCTTGGGGTTGGCAGGCGCGGCGGCGGCGTCGGTGGACTGCCATCTCCGCGCGGAGGTCGTCTGAGGCAAGGCATAGGCGGAGGCGCGGACGGGGGAGACGCGGGCTGCGCGAGCGCAGTGGCGGAGGACAGACTGGCAGGAGAGGGACATTGTGGCGGCGGCGGTGTGCGGCGGTGAGCGAGAGATTGATGGGACGGAGTGACTTGATGCTGCTCTACAATGGATATCTTGGGCGCGCGAGTGATGTTCAAAATCTCCAGGTCCCGGCTCTAGCGCCGTCTTGGCGTCTGCGGTCTCAAAAAAGTTCGAGGTCTGCGCCAACACCAGCCAGTAAACCTCACTACAACACTTTTACCGCACAAACTTTCCGCGGTTTCGGTGAGAAAAGATGGACTGCGGCTGGGGGTTGTCTGCGCTTCAAGCGCGCATGCAAGAGCTCCCCGACGAGCTGCAAAAGCTCTTGCAGCAGACCTCAAATCGCCAATTTCTACAAGATTTGACCACAGCTTCATTAAACCCAAGACTCACCGATTATGTCTTTACCCTCTTCAAGCCTGTATTCGTTGAAGTCCGCGCTTCATGGGCAACCCATCAGCCCTCAAAAGTTCTCCCAGCGTTTGCGCGCGTCCTCCTCTTCGCGCCCTACCTCTCCGACCATGCGGAAATTCTTCTGTCGCAGAAGCTCGAAACCGCCCTCGACCACGTCGCCTCGACATCCGAACCCAATGATGACAATCTGGCCATCGAATTCCTCCTAGGTCTTTTCCGTCTGCTCGTTTTTGACAACGAGACTTTCGGCAAATTCATCCAACCCGCGCGGTTGCAGACTTTCCTCTCACATACGAGTCGGCCACTACGCTACCTAGCAGTGCGCGTTCTCTGTTTGTACCTACATGCTGCCGATGCGGCGCTGGAAGAAATGGTTGCCAAATACATGGGTGAGGACGCGATTATGGGCGAATGGGAAGGAAAGAACATTGATTACAGATTTCTGAGTCTTTGGGAAGAAAGGAGGCAAAAGGATATGTCGAAGGCTCTCAGGATCGCGCAAATGGAGAGAGAGGCTTGCTGCGTACCGCAGATTAGTCGTGTGATCACGCAGGCTGATTTGGGGCCTCATACGGCCGAGATTCATGGAGTTCTTCTGCCACGCTCTGGCAGTGAGAAAGAAGCGACATCAGACCGCTATCATCTCATTCCTACAAGGACTACTGTAGTGAACCTTACCGCAGTAGCACAAAAGCTCACGGTTTCAAAGCCACTTCTTTTATCCGGCGTGGCTGGATCTGGAAAATCTTTGATCATACGACATCTGGCCCAGAAACTGAACAAGCTAGATTCAATGGTCACTCTGCATCTCAATGAGCAAAGCGATGCCAAGCTGCTCATCGGGATGTACACCACCGGCACCACACCTGGTACTTTCACTTGGCGGCCAGGTGTCTTGACGACTGCCGTGCGAGAGGGCAGATGGGTCATGATTGAAGATTTGGACAGGGCGCCAAATGAAGTCATCAGCACTCTGCTTCCACTCGTTGAGTCTGGCGAACTACTGATCCCTAGTAGGGGCGAGACGGTTAGAGCAGCTCGCGGCTTCAGAATCCTGGCCACCGTCCGCACTACCCTGAACCTGAGAGGCGAAGAGATTATCCCTGGTGCCAACATGATAGGTCACCGATTCTGGCAGCGTGTCCCTGTCCAGATGCCTGCTGAAAGCGAACTCGGAGAAATCATCGCCGCAGCATTCCCCTCAATACCCAACGCACTCGTTCCACAGATCATGGAGGTGTACGGAAATCTTCAGTTTCTGTTCCGGGACAAATCCTTCGTCGCCAGCAAGTCCGGATTACTTCGCTCGGTCACGCCTCGGGATCTGTTCAAGTGGTGTAGTCGCATTGAGCCGCGCCAGCTGGACGATATGTTTCTCGAAGCCGTTGATTGCCTTGCTGGAAGCATGGAGCCCGGGCTGGCTTTCGATGCAGTAGTTGGCTCCATCGCTCGCGATCTTCATGTTGACCCCCAGAAACGCGATTATCTGCTACAACAGCGCCCAATCGATTACCGGGCGACTGGAAACGATAATTCTGGAAATGTAGCGGTGGGTCGCGCAACCTTGAGGCGCGAGCAACGAAAACGGCGCAAAGAAAGAAGACCTTTCGCTACGAACGAGCACACAAGGAGGCTGCTTGAAAAAATAGCGGTGGCTGTTGAGCACAGTGAACCTTTGCTGTTGGTTGGAGAGACGGGTACCGGAAAGACCACTTGCATACAGCACCTTGCCAACGAGCTTGGACGGAAGCTCGAAGTATTCAACCTTTCTCAACAGAGCGAGAGCGGCGATTTGCTTGGTGGTTTCAAGCCCGTCAATATGCGGAGTTTGATGGTGCCCATGAAGGATCGCTTTGACGAGCTGTTCCTGTCCACCTTTTCGAATGAAAAGAACGCCGTCTTCCTAAAGCAACTAGGCGACCATGTCGCGAAAGGCAGGTGGAAGACTGTTTGTAAGTTCTGGCAGACGGCGCTGCGCATGGTCGAAGACGCTGTCAGGGCTACGAATGCTGGGCCGCCTCCGGCCGCTGTCGATAGTGACCAACCACAGAAGAAGAAGCGTAAGGTCGAGCAACGGACGAAGCTGCCGTCTACCTTCTCGCAGGTAGAATGGGACAGCTTTGCTGTTGACCTGAAGGCCCTTGAACAGCAGGTCGCGACCAAATCGAGCGCGTTCGCCTTCAAATTCATCGAAGGCAACATTGTCAAGGCAGTCAGGAATGGTGACTGGGTCCTGCTGGACGAGATCAACTTGGCTTCTCCGGACACCCTGGAAGCTCTGGCAGATTTGTTGAGTGGTGGTGTCAGCGGTACCCCATCTTTGCTTCTGACAGAGACAGGCAATGTGGAGCGCATTGTTGCGCACCCGAACTTTAGGGTGTTTGCAGCCATGAACCCGGCGACCGACGTTGGAAAGAAAGATCTTCCGATGGGTATAAGATCACGTTTCACTGAGCTCTATGTCGAGAGTCCAGACCGTGATCTCCGCAGTCTGCAGAACATCGTCGAAACCTACCTTGGCCAGTGGATCGGTACGGACTCCAGATTGCCAAACGATGTTGCAAGTCTGTATCTCGAAATCCAGCGTCTCAATGGAGAAAACAAGCTGGTCGACGGTGCCGATCAGAAGCCCCATTTCAGTCTTCGGACCTTGACTCGAACGCTTTTGTTTGCACAGGACGTGGCACCACTGCACTCCTTGCGTAGAGCTCTTTTCGAAGGGTTCTGCATGAGTTTCTTGACGTTCCTGGACAAAGCATCTGAGGACCTCGTCGCAGATATGGTCATCCGATACCTGAAGCCTGAGCTCCGCAATCCTCTGCGCAAGCCTGCCGACAAGAACCACGAATATGTTCAAATTCGACGAGACGATGGTCGCAAGGATGAAGGTCAGAAAAAGAAGAAGACGGCCGATGAGGCCAAGTTTGACGAATGGCTGAATAGAGCGGACCGGGATGCTCAATGGTTACGTCGTGGCAACTTCGAAGTTTCAGAAGAGGAGCACTACATCATCACGAACTTCGTCTGGCGAAACTTGACGAACCTAGTTCGAGCCGCATCAACACGCCGTTTCCCCGTTCTGATTCAAGGTCCCACCTCCGCGGGTAAAACCAGCATGATCGAATATCTCGCCAAAAGATCAGGCAACAAGTTTGTCAGAATCAACAACCACGAGCATACTGACTTGCAGGAGTACCTTGGAACTTACATCTCTGGTTCCGACGGAAAACTTCAGTTCCAAGAAGGTGTTCTCGTGAAGGCATTGCGCGAGGGTCACTGGATCGTGCTCGACGAGCTCAACTTGGCGCCAACTGATGTTCTCGAGGCATTGAACAGACTTTTAGATGACAACAGGGAACTTCTCATTCCGGAGACCCAGGAGACCGTACAGCCGCATGAGAACTTCATGCTTTTCGCTACTCAGAACCCTGCCGGGTTGTACGGTGGCCGCAAAGCTCTGTCTCGGGCATTCCGCAACAGGTTTCTCGAGCTGCACTTCGACGATATTCCCGTCAGCGAACTCAAGTACATTCTTGAGCGGAGAACGGAGCTGCCGCGGAGCTGGTGCGAGTACATCGTCAACGTGTACAACGAACTGTCAGCTCTGCGACAGAACGACCGTCTGTTCGAACAGAAGAGTTTCGCGACTCTTCGTGATCTCTTCCGGTGGGCGCTACGGAAACCGGAAACGTCCCAACAGCTAGCAGAGCACGGCTACATGCTTCTTGCGGAACGAGTCCGGAAGCCGGAAGAGCGGCAAGCGGTTAAAAAGGTCATCGAGAAGGTTGTAAAGCTTTCGAAGATCGACGAGGATGCCCTGTACGATCCGTCCAATTCAGTAGAGGTTCAACTTTACGAGCGCAATGTGGCTAAAGAGGATGTCGTCTGGACAAAAGCGATGTTGCGGCTTTATGTCTTGGTTGCGAACGCTCTGCGAAACCACGAGCCGGTCCTGCTGGTCGGAGAGACCGGGTGCGGCAAGACCACCGTTTGCCAGATGCTGGCGGAGGCCTTCTCGAAGGAGCTCTTCATTGTCAATGCCCATCAGAACACCGAGACGGGGGATCTGATTGGTGCACAAAGGCCCATCAGGAATAGAGCTTCTACTGAATCCCAGCTTGTCAAGGACCTCGTACGCGTGCTTGAAGCGGCTGCTGTTCCATCTGAATCGACAGCCGATAAGGATGTGTTGGAGCTGCTCAAGGTCTACGACGAACTGCTGAAGGCCAACGCTGAGGCAATCCCTATCTCGGAGCAGCAAGCCGTGCGTGCTCAACGCATAAAGTTGGCCTCACTGTTCGAATGGGCCGATGGTAGTCTCGTGAGGGCTATGAAATCCGGCCAATACTTCCTTCTCGACGAAATCTCGCTCGCAGATGATTCGGTCCTCGAGCGCCTGAACAGCGTTCTCGAGCCATCTCGCAGCATTCTTCTCGCTGAGAAAGGCCCCACCGATTCCAGTATCAAAGCCGCTGAAGGTTTCCAATTCCTCGCCACCATGAACCCAGGCGGCGACTACGGCAAAAAGGAACTGTCTCCAGCGCTCAGGAATCGCTTCACTGAGATCTGGGTTCCGGCATTGAGCGACCTTCAGGACATCACCCAAATCGTCAAAGCCAAGCTTATCCCCTCTGCGGTTCAGTACACTGACGCTATCGTTGGGTTCTCTCAATGGTTCAACGAGAAGTACAATACCTCTGCTGCGGCTTCAATCTCCATTCGAGACACATTGGCCTGGATCCAATTCATAAATCGATGTGGCGCGGAGGATCCAGTTTTCGGCGTCGTTCACGGTGCTGCGATGGTTTTCATTGACACTCTTGGAGCCAACCCCGCAGCACTGCTTGCTATATCTCCGGCCAACCTGGATAGCGAAAGGGGCCTGTGTCTTCAGCGACTCAGTGAGCTGCTTCATATCGATGTTGGGTCGCTATATTCTGCGCCGACTACGATCAACTATTCCGACTCAACGCTCGCTGTTGGTACTTTCTCTGTCCCGCGCTCAGCGAACGCTATCCCTGATCCTTCGTTCACCATGACTGCGCCGACCACCAAATCCAACGCGATGAGAGTGCTGCGGGCGCTCCAGCTCTCGAAACCTATCCTGTTGGAAGGCAACCCGGGTGTCGGAAAGACGACACTGGTGACTGCTATCGCCAAAGCTGTTGGCATCCCGCTCACGCGTATCAACTTGTCCGAGCAGACCGATTTGATGGATCTATTCGGTTCCGATGTTCCTGTCGAGGGCGCTCAGGCCGGAACATTTGCGTGGAGAGACGCTCCATTCCTCAAGGCTATGAAGAATGGCGAATGGGTGCTGCTGGATGAAATGAACTTGGCCACGCAATCCGTCCTCGAGGGTCTCAATGCCTGCCTGGATCACAGAGGAGAAGTCTACGTCTCCGAGCTCGATCAGACTTTCCATCAGCATCCTGGCTTCCGCGTTTTCGCTGCCCAAAATCCGCATCACCAGGGCGGAGGCAGAAAGGGCCTTCCAGCCTCTTTCGTCAATCGATTCACCGTCGTTTATGCTGACATCTTTAGGACCGACGATCTCATGCTAATATGTAAACAGTCTTTCCCTGACGTTTCGGACAACGAAGTCGAAACTCTCATCCAGTTCATCGCTGAGCTTGACACTCAGGTCCAGTTGCGGAGATTTGGTGCCTTGGGTAGCCCTTGGGAATTCAACCTGAGAGATACGCTGCGATGGCTCAAGCTTCTAACGGGAAAGAGTGGACTTCTGCCGGCCGGCGGCATGCGAGACTTCCTGGAGACGATCATCACGCAGCGCTTCCGAAGTCAAGCTGACAGGCGTTACGCACTAGAGCTGTTCAGCTGTGCGACAAAGTCGCCAACCTCTGCGCGTGACTATTACCACAACCTCGATCCCGAGAACTATCAGGTAGGTCTGGGGCTGCTGCAAAGAGACAAAGCTCTTCGGCAGTGCCCGCAGAGTCATCCTGTTCGGATCTCACAACTTCCGATCATGGAGTCGATGATGATCAGCGTTCAGCAAAACTGGCCTGTCATTCTTGTCGGGCCCCCAGCGTCTGGCAAAACAAGCTTGATCAAGCAGCTTGCTGCAACGGTCGGTGCCAGCCTGGTCGTTTCGTCCATGAACGCTGATGTCGATGCCATGGATCTGGTTGGTGGGTACGAGCAGGTTGACCCTTCAAGGCAGGTTCTGCATTTCCTTCAGAAGCTCCGGCTATTTGCGCGTACTTCTGTTATCCAAAGTGACTTCCAGCGTCAATCCACTTTCAGTCTTTTCCACATCCTTCACCTTTGCTCAGCTCCAGTTGCTTCGGTCGATTTTGCTGCTATTTACTCTGCTCTCGCACGTGTCTCAGAGCAGATTGTCTCGTTTGACCTGGATGACCTTCTTGGTGAGGCGGCTGTGCTCAAGAATGGGCCTGCGACAATCGACCGCGCCCAGTTCCAATGGGTCGATGGCCTTTTGGTCCAGGCGCTAGAGCAAGGCAAATGGCTTGTCCTCGACAACGCCAATCTTTGCAGCTCGTCCGTCCTCGATAGACTGAACTCTCTGCTTGAGCCCAATGGGTATTTGAGCATCAACGAGCATTCGACCAGCGACGGCGAAGCCAAGGTAGTCAGGCCTCATCCTAATTTCCGCATCTTCATGACCATGGACCCACGTCATGGAGAATTGTCGAGGGCGATGAGAAACAGAGCTATCGAGCTCTTTGTTTTTCCTTCGACTAGTGGCGATGAAGAGACAGAGTTATCGAGCTTTTCCTTGGAGTCCTCAATGTACAGGTTCCGCAATCTGGCAATGTTGGGTGATGGGCAGCATGAGAATGTATCTGAGAACGAGCTTGTCACAGTCTCGTTAGATCATCTTTCCTTCCAAGACTCCCGCCTTCTAGAGAGTTATTGTCAGCAGGTCTCGACAGGGCTCCTTGATCTACAAGTCGAAGTCCTGTCCCACGCTTTCAATACACAGATTCCCTTCTTCTCCAACCTACCAGATGAATGGACAAGGCGAGCATTCTCGTTCTGGCAGGATACCACAGAGCAAATGAAGGCAGGACAGCAGAGATACATCAACGCGCAGGTCAGTGGCCTCGCTTGTCTATGTTTACAAAACAGAGTAAGAACGATGCTGATAGTAGATTCCGGGTATATAGCCAATACATCCTTTGAACAACCAGTCTCTTGTGCTTTACAACGAACGCTCCTCTTCTGCGCACTGGCTCGCTGCCATGTTCGATCTCTGCCTCAACTTGAGGCGCATGGAGTCGACGTTGGTGGATGCGAAAGAACAGGCGAAACAGGCTAAGATCAAGGATCGCACGAGGCTGGGGAGGTCGCTGGTCCCGGCGAGGGCGAAGACGAATGTTGCTCAGGACCCGGTTGCTGGAGTTGGCCAGTTCCTTGCTGAGGTTCTGGAGTGGGCGGCTATCTGGGCGCGTACTTGCCTGCAGTCCCACGTTGTTGATGAGGTATGCCGCTCTCTCCGAAATTGAGACTTTGAAGGCTAATCCTTGTTACAGTCTGCTTTGCTCTACCTAAATCGCGTCTGCGACTACTGGTGGAACATATTTGCTCTCACAGACACTCAACGGTTGGACGACGCTGTCTTCCATGTTTATCTGAACATGGGCAACGAAATCATCGAGTCTTTCGTTGGGAGCGATGACACCCCTGCCGCCTCGAAGAACCTGGAGAACGCACTGTCGGCATCTCTGAATCGGATTCAAATCGACAACCAGCTGAAGACCGGTCTGAGCATGGAGATCCTCTGGAATCGCTTCAAGCCTCAAACGCCGTCAACTTACAAGTCACTCCTCACCTTGCTGGAGCTCGAGAGACTGGCTGACCGCTTCGACGCTTCTGTGTGGCTCTTTGACGTTCCGCTGGCAGAGTTGGCGCGCGTTCGTATGGCATTAGCAAACACTATCGAGCTTGTGTCAAGCCGGGGCATCGATGCAGAAGCGTTGACTCAGGAATTGCAAGCCGCGATTGCGGGTTTGGAGTCCGGCGTTCCTGAAGGTCGCGAGCCACGCACGCCGTATTTCCAGGCTGCGTACGAAGGTCTGTGCCAGTACTTTGATCTTTCCGGCATTTCGGGTTCTGGTGACACGGCAACGCCGTTGGTCTCGCTTCTGGCAGTGAGGCCTACCAGGTCGGCTTTGGCTATTCACAGCGATGCTCCTGACGCTTGGCTGTCGACACTGTCAAGATACCTTGGTGGCAATGCTGACGAAGGCGCTATTGCATTGAGTGGAGGGTACGACATTTCTCTCATCAAGTCGATCTTCGGGCTAGAAAACGTCACCTTGGACCAAATGGACCTTCTTCGATCGGAGCTTGATATCCTGGGCCAGTCGCTGGCAGGACAAACGCCTATCCTACTTACGGACCAGCTCGACACTCTCTACCACATGCATGACAAGCTGCTGAGGAATATCCTCTTCGCCCACAAAGACTGCGTCCAAGAGGTTCTGCCTGGCCAACCCACGCCGCATGAAGACTTGCCCGCCGACCACTACTTCCGCACCGCGCTTGGCTTATTGGAGCCCTGCTTTGTATATACGAACCAGAACATCACCGAAAAAGACCAGAGTTTGGCTTCGAAGTCCTGGATCAGCCTCGCTATCGCTTCTCTGTGGCTCTACGTGCCCGACCGACCGTTCGATCCAGCCCTCAGGCCGATGATCGAGCGCGACCTTTTCAATGCAAAGAAATCCAGTCTCGAAGCTAGTCTCAACGCCCTCACCCTTTTCGGCGAATCTTTCAGTGGCGAGAAAGACAACCTGCGAACGCGTCTTCTGGTCCGAGACATTCGTGCCATGGGCGCTGAGCCCCCCGTTCCTCAAATCGCCCGCCCTCCAACATCCGAGCTCGCCCAATTGACCGGCGAGTTTGCCAATCTGCGTCGAGTACTCGAGACGTTGGAGAGGGCATCAGCAAGTGGCGACGTCGAGATGCTTCGGGACCTCACGCTGCAGCAGAACATTGCGCAGATAATCAAGAGGTTGACGGAAGGACATCGGGCTTACGACGACATCACGGAGCCGATTGTCGGATTTCTGCAGTGTTTGAGGATCGGGTTGATGCTGGTGCCGAAGAGCCAGGGCAGTGCGGCGGATGAAGTGTTCTCGTACATCTCTGAGCATACGCCTTTCCTTGGCTTTACTGCGAGCGAGCAGCTGGTTCCTGGAGCCAGATCGCTGATCCCAGTACGCAGCGGGGCCGTTGACCTTCGCTGGCATGCGCTGTACGCATTGGGTGTTTCTGCCAGTGTAGCGCCTGAGCGTCTGCCGTCATTAGACGAACGAACGATCGTCCATGATTTGTTCTTTCAGTTCTTCGAGCAGTGGAAAGAACGTCTGCAAGCCGATCAGGAAGAAGCTGCCGAAAAGTCCGGACTGTACCGATACAAGGGCGGTATCGAGGAGGAGGAAGAGGCGACGGAAGAGGAGCTTCTGTCGATGTTCCCCGATTTCGAACAGCATCCGGAATCAGGTGGCCCCTCTGATTCGTCGGCTGTGTCGCCACAGGAGCTAGCTCGGAAACTTGCTGATTGTCACGCGGACATCTTTACCATGAAGAGCAACCCATCGGAAAAAATCAAGGTGCTTATGGAGAAATCGATGGGATACCTCGGTCGCCTCAATCAGAGTAATGAGATCGTCAAAGAGGGGCGCGGTCTGAGTATAACTCTTCCGGCGATCTTTGTCGCCCTCCGCCGGGAGAGCGATCTCTTGCTCCACGAGCGAAACACAACCGGGAAGGGGTATAACTTCTACACCGACGCCAATCTCAGCGAGGCCAACAAGCTCATCGCCCTCATCCACCGGATCCAACTTCGTTTCAGACAGATCAGAGAGGTCTGGCCTGAGCACGCGACACTCAGCGATGTTCTCAATGTCTGCGATGAGCTTCTGACATTCCGCCACGTCGAACCTGTTGCCAAATTCCTTACCAAGGGCGAAAAGCTTCACGCTTTCATGTACGAGTGGCAGCGTGTCGCAAGCAAAGAGTTCACAGCCGCCACTCTTTACGACGACATTACGACACTGCTGATCAGTTGGCGACAGCTGGAGCTTACGACCTGGGCACGGCTTTTCGATATCGAGATTGAGAAGTGCAAAGATGACGCTAAGAGCTGGTTCTTCGTGGCTTACGAGAACACCGTTGCGATTGCCGAGACGCTGCAATTATCGACTGAAGCAATGGGAGACCATGCTAGAGCTCTGTTGCGGACTCTCGAAAGCTTTCTGTACTCGACGACTGCGGGCCAGTATTCTCAGCGTCTGAGGCTGCTCGAGCAATTTCGCGAGCACCTCGCTCTACGCGAGGTTGATGTACCCAGTGTCAGGCCACTCCGAACAGCGCTTGGGAACCTCATCAGATACTTCACGCGCTTCGAGGGTCCGGTCCGAGATATGATTGTCAAGGGTCGTCAGAGCTTGGAGAAGCAGATGAAGGATGTTCTCCGCATTGCGGGCTGGAAGGATAGGAACATCGATGCCTTGAGGCAGAGTGCGAAGACGTCGCACCGGAAGCTGTTCAAGCTTGTTCGCAAGTTCCGTGCCGTTCTGAACCAGCCGGTTGAGTCGATTCTCAGACAAGATCCCTCGGACGGGTCAGCTTCGCAGGCTACCCCAAGCCATGTGTCCTACGAGCCAGTAGACGCAACTGTCGACCCGTCGGTCCTAGAACTCTGCCAAACCCAAGCCCCAGGATGGGACTCCAGACCATCAAGATTCAAAGACACGAAATCAACAGTCCGACTCATGGCAAAGATGGCCAAGCCACGTGAATCCACCATCTTCGGTCCCGAATACGTCGACGACTTCCTCGTCAACCTCGAGAATTCCATGGCCGAGTTGGCCAAAGCCACGCCCTCCACCTTGACCGCAGAGAACAAAGACCAGGTCAAGCACCTCAAATCAAGGAAACGCAAGCTTTTCAACGACACGCTCAAAGAGCTGAAAGAGATGGGCTTTAGGTCGCATGTTGGAGGTGACGTCTTGGCGAAACAAGACTCCCTTGCTACTGTGCTTTCCCGCATCCCGACCTTGCCGATGATTGAGCATCATGCAACGATCAGAGGCGCCGAGACGTACCTGCATCGGTCTTTGAACCTGATGGCGCAAGTGAGAGACATCGCGCACGAGCACAATGGCGACCTCCAAAACGCGGAAGTGCTGCGCTGCATTGGCAACTTTGAGAGCATGCTTCACACGGCTATCAAGCAGCGGGAAACGGCTGCCAGGGCTCTTGGAGATCTGCAGTCGCTGGACAAGACGGTTCGGCAGATGGCGGCATTCTCGACACCGGGTGATGAGCCTATGAAACATATCGCTACCGCTTCATCTGGTTCCCTGATGGCGATGGCTTCGTGGATTGGACCAGTCCTTGAAGTTTGCGCATACATTGTTGACGCTCAAGCTCAGCTAGGCAAGTTCGATGCTACCGAAGTGATTGAGGGGCTTCGAAAGCAGGGAGGCAGCTTTGGCAAGCTTGCCGAAGAGATACAACATCTTGAAGAGATGCCCAAAGGCCTTGTGAGCAAGTCTTACGAAGACCTGGCGGAGCGCTCGAACGCTAGTCTGCAGGACCTTTCATCACAGCTCTCCGCTTGGATGACAGCGTACCCGACACTGGCCTGTGTCCTCTCCAAGGTCATTCCGCAGGGCGAAGCTGTCTCGCAACTCAGCGTCAACGGCAGTGCCACCGAGGGTACGGTTTCCTTCTCAGACGTCAGCTCGAAGCTTTTCGAAGCTTTGGACTCCATCCTGGGCTCGTTCCAAGACCTTGAAGGCGCTTTGAAGCTTCTGCCCGAATCGACTGAGGACCCAGCCTGGTTCGTTGCTGAGAACGGACATCTGGGAGCCAGCCTTCAGTCTTTGCACGTTGCACGAGTTACCGAATCTCTTCGTGGGATTCTGAGTCAGCTTCACCTCCTGTCAAGCAGTGATGGTGCTTCCTTGGCTACTGCGAGTGCTGTGTTCGCGGCAATGTTGCCGATTATTCAGCAGTACAGGTCTACGATCCAGACCGCAGTATCGATGTTCGGTCAGATGCACGAGTCTACCTGCAAGATGACCTACCGCCTTTCGAAGGCCTTCATCCAGGTCGGCACCCGCGGCTTCTGCACGCCTCAAGAAAAGTCCGACGACAAGGCCGGCGAGTCCGAGAAGCTCGAAGGCGGTACTGGTCTTGGCGAAGGCGAAGGCGCAGAGGATATCAGCAAAGACATTCAGGACGACGAAGACTTGACGGAACTTGCGCAAGAGCAGGATAAGAATGAGGACCGCGATGAGATTGAGGACGAGAAGGATGCGGTGGATATGGGTAATGAGGATATGGAGGGTGAGATGGGCGATGAGCCGGAGAAGGAGGACGATGATGAGGCTGGATCGGAGAAGGATGATGAGAATGAGGATATGGATGAGGAGGCTGGTGATGTGGATGATCTGGGTCCTTCGACTGTGGATGAGAAGATGTGGGATGATGGCGGTGCGGACGAAGACAACAAGGACAAGGAAGGTGATGAAGGGAAGGGGACGAAGGACGAGGAGGAACAAGCTGCTGCTGGGGAGCAGGAGGACCAGAAGAAGGATGAGAAGAAGGACGAGCAGCAGGATGGCCAGGATGGCCAGCAGGATGAAGAGATGGAAGCTGAGGCTGGTGCCGATGAAGAGGAGCACGTCGGTCGTGAAGAGCTGGAACAGACCGATCCTCACATGCAGGAAGGCGAGAACCTTGATCTTCCTGACGAGCTCAACATGGACGATAACAAGTCAGACAAGGAAGATGAGGACTTGAGCGACATGGATGATATGGACGATCCGATGGATGAGGATGAAGGAGGTCAGGCAGAGGGCGAGGAAGAGGATGCTGATCCTGAAGAGGGTCCCCAAGATCTGGACAACGCGCCGGAAGAGGAAGTCCCGGACATCAACGAGGAAGACAAGCAAGATCAGGCGGCTGAGCCTGAGGCAGAACCTCAAGAGGAAGTACCCGAAGGCGAGCTCAGGACCAACGACGGGCCTGATGACAATGCCGCGAACGACGATGCTGCTGAGACTGGAGCTGGGCTCGACGCCCACGACGATCCTGACAACAAGGAGCAAGCTGACAGCAGCGCTCAACGCGAGGAAGGTGCTGAGGGCGAGGCTTCCGAGCAGCAGCAGCAAGACGCTGGCGAGAAGGGTGCCAAGTCCAAAGCATCGCAACAAGAAGCCAGCGGCCGGGACGAAGATGCGCAAGACGCGGCGAACAACGAGCCGTTCAAGAAACTCGGCGACGTCCTCGAGCAATGGTACGACAATCAAAGGCAGATCCAGAACGCATCCGAGCAGGAAGAGAACCGCGCGGAGCAACAGAACGACGACATCGACATGGCGGATGCAGACTTTGAACATCTTCCGAACGAGGATGCCCAGGCGGACGTGCAAGCGTTGGGTGCGGCGGAGGAAGAGCAGGCCAAGGCTCTGGACAAGAACGACTCCATTCCGGTCAACGAGCAGGAACAGACCGAGGACCTGCCGCCGGAGATCGGTCAAGAGCCACAGCAAGATGAGGACGTGGCAATGGAAGACGCCGAGGTGGAGCAAAAGGAGCAATCGGAGAGACAAGACAACACAAGCGGCCAACCAAACGCATTCGTCGGCGAGCACAACGACCAGCGTCAAATCGACGAAATGGAGACGGCCGAACTATCGGACGATGACGAAGACTCCCTCGAAGAAGTCGACCGCCAGCTCTCCGAGGCCCATCTCTCCAACCCCGATGAGTACCCCCGCTCCATGACCGAAGCCCGCGCCCTCTGGCAACACCACGAAGCCTCCACCCGCACCCTCTCGCAATCCCTGACCGAGCAACTCCGACTCATCCTCGCGCCCACCCTGGCCACCAAGATGCGCGGCGGCCACCGAACCGGCAAGCGCCTCAACATGAAAGCAATCATCCCGTACATCGCCTCGCAGTACAAACGCGACAAGATCTGGCTGCGTCGCTCGGCTCCTTCAAAGCGCGCGTACCAGATCATGCTCGCGCTCGACGACAGCAAATCCATGGCCTCGGGCGGTGCCTCGACGCTCGCGTTCGAAACTCTGGCATTGGTGTCAAAAGCCCTGTCGACGCTTGAAGCAGGGTCCCTCAGCATCATGCGGTTCGGGGCTGACGTGCAGGTGGCGCACCCCTTCAGCACGCCCTTCACGTCCGACGCCGGTGTCGACGTGTTCAGGCAGTTTGGGTTCCAGCAGGAGAAGACGGACGTGCAGGCGCTGGTCAAGAACAGCATCGAGTTGCTGCGCGAAGCCAGGCTGCAGGCGACGGGGAACACGGCTGAGCTGTGGCAGTTGGCGGTCGTGATTTCGGATGGTGTGTGTGGGGACCATGGGGAGGTGGCGCGGTTGGTGAGGAGGGCGCAGGAGGAGAGGATCATGATTGTTTTCGTGGTCGTGGATGCGGCGGGGCAGCAGGGGACTGGTGGTGGTAAGGGTGAAGGCAAGGACTCGGAGCAGGGTGTTGGTGCCGGCGGCAGCGGCAGCAGCAGTATCATGGATCTGCTCGATGTGCGGTTCGAGGACGGCAAGTTGATCAAGAGGCGGTACATGGACACGTTCCCGTTCCGCTGGTTCGTCGTCGTGAGGGATGTGCGCGAGTTGCCGGGCGTGCTGAGCACGGCGCTCAGGCAGTGGTTTGCTGAGGTTGTGGACACGGCTGGTTAGATGGATCTTTCCCTCTCCATTTCATCTGTATTCTGTCTTTATGTTTCTGCATCGCCGGCGTCTCAACTCCTTTGATCTGGCTTCGTTCGGAAGCATGAAAAGTTCTTGATTTGTTCTAGATGGTACATGTAGAAAATCAGTATGCTTTTACTCCACAAGTTCCCGTTTTCGAGACTAGGAAGGCTGTATCCTCCCGTGAAGAGTATCCGCATGATGCGGACATTCCCAGTCCTGAAAGAGTGTTGGAAAATGTCAAAACATATCTGCGTTCCGTTTGACTGTGTCCTGAATCAGACGGGCACACACTGAGCGAACAAGAAAATTACGTCCGTGGCTCGCCGGATGCTAGCAGCGTAGTGGTCGAGAGAAAAGCATCCAGAGAAAGATTCCGTGGATCCTCATTTTTTTCTTTTTTCCATCTCTTTTGTTTCTTTCTATCAGAATTTGCGAATACCAAAAGACTGATAACTCAGAACCGAAACTCGAAGACAAAGGAAAGCAAAGAGACAAAGATGAACTTATATATCGATGGTCGCAGAAGACCAACGACAGGGACGTAGAACCCCCAACAACGCTCGCAGTCTAGACGAAAGATGGACCTTCTTTCCCCATGCTCAACAGGACGCTCGCGCAGTACGTTACGATCACCGCCTCCATCTCCGCGTAACTCACAAGTAACGTTACCTACGTAACTTAACGTATCCCACAAGAAGACCTCCCGTCCCCACCACAACCAAGTCACCGTAACTCCATCCCCCCATCCACACCGCAACCAGACCTCACCCCCCGCCTCCTCCGCACCCCGGCCCCCACACCCCTCCAACGCGCCCTCGTCCCGCACGCGCCGCGCATCTCTACCCACCACAGCACAACGCGCACGCTTCCAACCGCCCAGCTTACTGTATGTAGGCGGCATCGACACAGCTAAGGTTGACGTTGCCCTGGATGCTGTGATTCAGCCGCCACCGCAACCGCAGCCGCAGCCACAGCCGCCGGGATCGGTTTCGGGCAGAAGCATGCGGCCGTGTCAGGCAGTGTCGGTGTTGGGGATGCGGTCAGGCACTGTCACTGGCGGGGGCGTGGCGAGGAGAGGGAGGGAGGGAGGGATGGAGGTGGTGCGGGATGGAGTTGTGCGGTGGAGTTGTGCGGTGGATTTGGTTTGGGACGGGGCGGGGGTGGGTGAGAGGGGGGGACGGGCTGGGGGAAGAAAAGGAAAATGGCGCAGGTGGCACGACGCGGGACTGGTGGGTGGTTTGTACACGTAGGGTGCGGTGTGGCGGATGTGGTACCGCGCGTGAAGGTTGAGAGGAGGCGGGTGGAGGGGCTGAGGAAGGAGGAAGCAGTGCGGGGGGCATCGATGTGTGTCAAGGTGGGATCGTTTTCATTACTGTCGTCGGCATCTACAGAATCCAACCGTCGTGACTCGTTTCGCTGGTGAGATAAACCATTGGTATCAAACAAAGCACAATCCAATCGGTCAGTCGGTCAGTCGGCCGTCCATCGCAATGGACGCACCGAAAGACGAAAATCCAAAGCCAAACTTTCCGCCAAATCATTCCAACAGGACAGAGAGAGAGAGAGGAGAGGGCAAGAGAGTGGTCGCAAGGCAACCATCTAAAATACGCTCCCCTTCCTCTCGACATCATGCACCAACTCAGCCGCCTCCATCTTCCCCGCCGTCGCGCCCACGGTGGCGGCAAAGGTGTCATGCGGCCTCCACTTGCTCGACATGCGCGGCGTCGTCTCCTCCATCATGCGATCGACCTGCTCCAAGCTCAGCCCCTTGGTCTCGGGCACCAAGAAGTAGGCGTAGACAAAGGCGCAGGTGCAGAGGCCGCCCCAGATGAAGAAGACGCTGGACTTGAGGTTGCCCTTGTCCGGGTTGACCATGTAGGGGGTGATGACGGCGATGATGGTGTTCCAGAGCCAGTTTGACGAGGTGCTGAGGGCGACGCCGCGGGAGCGGATGGGCAGGGGGAAGATCTCGCCGATGACGATCCAGGCGCCGGGGCCCCAGGTCATGGCGAAGAAGAAGATGAAGATGGCGATGAAGGCGATCTGGGCGTTGACGGCGGAGATGTTGTTGGCGATGCTGTCGCCGGCGGGGTCGAGGTGGGTGTGGTTGAAGCCGACGGTGACGCCGACGATGGCGACGATGAACTGGCACACGAGCATGCCGAAGGCGCCCCAGACGAGGAGGGGGCGGCGGCCGAAGCGCTCGACGGTGTAGAAGGAGATGGGGGTGCTGCAGACGTTGACGAGGGTGAAGATGAGGGAGATGAGGAAGGTGTTCTTGATGGCGCCGGTCGACTTGAGGAAGGGGGTGCTGTAGTAGAAGATGAAGTTGACGCCGGTCCATTGCTGCATCATCTGCAGCGAGGTGCCGAGGATGGTGCGGCGCAGGTTCGACTTCTGCTGCCAGAGCGAACCCTTGAAGCAGTTGGCCCAGCCGCCGAACCAGTTGGTGGCGGGGATCAGGTTGCGCTCGTATTCCTCGTTGGCGACGATCTCGCTGAGTTCGGTCTCGATGTACTCGGAGTGGGCGGGCTGGCCGCGGAGGGAGGACAGGGAGACGCGCGCGTCCTCGACCTTGCCGCGCTTGACGAAGTAGCGGGGGGATTCGGGCAGGAAGAAGAGACCGATTCCGAGGATCAGGCCCCAGGCGAATTGGATGGCGATGGGGATGCGGTAGGAGCCGGTGTCGCTGCGTTTCTCGGTCGCGTAGTCGACGCAGGAGGCGACGAGGAGGCCGATGGTGATGCAGAATTGGTAGCCGGCGACGAGGGCGCCACGGACGCTCTTGGGGCACTGGAGGGGAGAGAGGTCAGTGGATGCGGAGGGGATTGCAGGTGTGAGGGAGGGCGGCTTACAATCTCGGACATGTAGAGGATGACGATGGCAGACTCGAAACCGACACCAAGACCGGCGATGAGACGACCGGCGACGATCAAGCCGAGACCATGGGCCGCGGTCTGGAGGATGACGCCGACGATGTAGATGAGGCAGCCGAGGATGATGGTCCAGCGACGACCGATGATTTCGGCGGAGTCACCGGCGATGAGGGCACCGAAGAAGGTTCCGGCGGAAAGGATGGAGACGATGAGGGAGTTGTAGCTGCCGGAGAGGGCGTCGTGGCCGGGACCCATGATGATGTCGATGAAGACTTGGGAGCCAGTCACACCGTTGATGTATCCGGAGTCATAGCCGAAGAAGATACCGCCTGGAGAGCGTTAGCAAGGAGCAACGAGGGAGAAGAGTGTGGATGATTGGGGGGCGGGAGAGAGAGAGAGAGAGAGTGAGGTAGGTACCAAAGGAGGCAAAGGCGCAGATGAGGTAGGCCTTCCAGGTGACGGGCGCCTCGATGCGATTGACATCGCTGGTGGTGGCAAGACCACTCATTTTGAATTTTGGTGGTACGGGAATGGTTCGAAGTGGTGCGATGGGCGGCGGGCGAGCTTTTATGTGTGTTGGCCGTTTGCTGTTGAGCTAGGATGTCACTCGTGATGGGGTGGGAAATGAGGCCCTCGTTTCTTTCCGCGTCTTTCACTCTGTCTCTCGTGCAGCTGCAGCTCGTACCAAAGGACACGAGGAGAAGGATGCTCGTACCGGGGCGCGGCTGGGATTTTATGTACGAGAGAAGCGTTGGACGAGCAGGCCGTGAGCGGACAATGCCGGATTCAGCCATGGACATGTCACATGTGCACGAAGCACTAGGTATTGGATGTGGTGGCGCATGCAAGAGGACATGGTGGGGCTTGGGCAATGCAATCAATGGTGGAGGGCGTCCGGACAAAGGCGAGGTCACGTCCAACTCAGTGGACGGTAGTTGAGTTGAGTTACTGGCTGCGTCTGGGCCGGGATGGACGTCCTGGGGCCCCGCAGCGAGACGGTGGGGGAATTTGCCGAGAGCTGGGGAAAGAGAATTGAGCGTCGGGGTTTGCCGACGCTCGCCGGGGGAGAGAGAAGGAAGAGAGAAGGGAAGAGCCTCGGGTGGCGGACCTGTGCCTGCACTCGGCTAGGCTGTGGCTGGAGTCGCCTTGCACCTTGACGATGGAGAGTACAAGAGAAGAGAGAAGAGTTCCGTTTGCTCTCATCACTACTTCTTCGCCTACCTGACGAATAAGAGCCTCGGGTCCCGGACGTGTGCCTGCATCCGGCTAGGCCATGGCTGAAGTCGCCTTGCACCTTGACGACCGAGATCTCATCACTAAGTTATGCCTTGACAGAGAGACTCATCACCTTGACGGAGACAGTCTAGTAGCTCTCCGCCACACTGACCGCCCACCAACAAAGAACGCACGTCGCGTGCTCTTGCGCCGAGCTGCCACTCAAATCCTTCCCTCCCCAGCCCCGCCCAGTGTCTCCCTCCCCGCCCGTGTGCCGCCCCCGCCCCTCCTGCCCAGCACTCTCCGGGCTTGTAGAAGCGCCGGCCGCGACACTAGTTAGCGAGCGGCAAGTAACACTCGTCAGCTGGCCGAAGGAGAGAGAAAGAAAGAAAGGGAAAAAAAAAACTAGTTTGGGCTGGGCGTGGCGGCTGGGTCAGCCAGGTGGTGGTAGGTTCACACGGATGCGGCTGAGGGCCGAGGGAGGGAGGGCCGCTTCACTGATCTGACTTGCAGGCTGAGAACTTCACTTGCACACTCCTTATGCTCGACACAAATGTACTGTGAGTTACCCAAACACGCGGGTCCCCGACCGGCTGAATCAGATCATCCCGTCTGGAAGCCAATCCACCAACCACCCAGACATGCTTACTTTACTTACTTAGCCTTTCTTCCAGAACCCTTCCATGCATCATCTCGTCCATGCAAACGCCGTCTCAGCTCTGTTCTCCACACCTCCACATCTCCACATCTCCACACCTCCATAGAGTCCATTCCTCCGACTCCACTCAGATCTGGAACCGGATCCAAGCCTGGCTATTACGTTTCTAGCGTGCCTGCGTGCTTGCCGCTCCGGACCGGTGTGTGTGGCCGAGACATGCCGGGTCTGAGACAACCGACGCCATTTGCACCCCGTCAACCCTCCCTCCACGGATTCACCGGTGTGCGAGTGTAGATGCCGGATGCCGACGTCGCAGTCTAAGTAGTTCAAGTTAGCTATGCATGGCAACTTCCGCCGACATTGGGCCAAGGGTCGGATGGGCCGAGTAGTCATGTAGGCCTCGCGCTATGTTACGTTAGGTAACTTAACTTGCACGCCGGCACTGCATCCCCGCTCCATGCGGCTCGGGAGATCGCAGCGGGCAGTAGATTAACTTAGTCAACGTCAACTCGGTGAGCGCATCCACGCACACGCGACAGCGCCATCTCCGAGTCCTGCGCCTTTGCGCATCACGAAGACGAGAAGCTGACCGAGGCGACAACGCTGGCGGACGGTTGTGGGAACGTCGTGCACAGCGTACGTGAGTTACACGCGCGACACAGTCCACGAAGACGGAGATGCGCTGTACACCCCCATCTCTCACCATGCTCGGATCAGCGCCGCGTTCTGCACAACACCGGCGTTCCTGGCCCTATCGTCGCTGATGGCACTCGCAGACACACTCGCAGACACGCTGCGTTCCTGCAGCGCGATTGGGACGGCGTGGTCGGCCTGAGGTGTCAGTCAGTCAGTCCCACCGTCGCCGAACTATTGCTCGCGTGAGTGGTGTGCCTGAATCCGTACTCGTAACGTTAACTAGTTAAGCCTGACTGCTGGTTTGATTTGTCAGATGTGGGTTTGGCAGACTCGTTGAAGCCTCCAACGTTCGAGACCCAGACGGACTCACTGGCTGTACACACATCCGAACTTCACCCCCACACATGGCGATGCCGCTCTTTGCTGACTGCCGGTAAGTTAACTTGGCGCTTGGCTTAACTTGCAGGCCACGCTAGCAGGCATACGTAGCGGTGCATCGATGCGCGTGAAGAGAGACTGACATGACGGATCCGAAGCACTCCATCCAGGTGCTGCGTCGAGTGTAATCCATCGACGTCTCTGTCCAGGCTTCCTCGCAACAGGCACGCTCCATGTCATGAGCGGAAAAGAAGAATCAGTATCCAGGGCACATCGGAATCGTTCCTCTACACCACGCCTCACCCCCCCTGCTCCAAGCTCCCAAACGACGACACGGAGCCGGGGATGAGGGTCGAGAGGCAGGGCACGTTTCGAGTGAGAATGCACATGTAAGTTATGACAACGAACAGATCCTAAGACTGGCGTGATAACACCACTATCGACTGTCTTGTGAACCATCTGGGTCGCTGATTTTGCCTTTCCCGAGAGAAGAAAGTTCTGTCGGAGCTCCAAGTAAGAATGCATATGTGATTTATGACAAATGAGTAGATCCGGTAGAAAAGTCATGTCAAAGCTGGCTTACCGAGTGCTGCAGCCTGCCAATATATCTGAGTGGTTTTCCTATTCTCTAATCAATCCTTTTGATACTTTACATGCTGGCGTCTTTTTCTTGGAGACCGAGAGCGTCAGGAATGATGCGAACTTCAAACAGGGGATATATATCGCTGGATGTGCAGAAAACCAAAAATGCAGGGAGTGGAATACTCGGCAACCCTAGACCAGAGCCTGTCATCACCAGTTCCGATTCGAGGAGAGTCCAAAACTCCTTCCAAAACTCCTTCTGAACTCATCGACTACGAACATCAGTCAGCACGCTCTGCGATCCAGACAGTTCCCAGGCGGGGGAATTCCTACCAAAGCCAGCGGTTTGACTGCAATCAGATTCCATCTGCTTATCTTTCGCTTCTGGAAGCCTACCGTTCGACAACAGTGAGTACCTCCTGAGCTATCTTGAAGAGGATCAATGACTCGCTGCTTACCATTCCCGAATCTTCTTCTGTCTGTTCTGATGTGCGGGATGCGTGCTCAGAAACTGGGGGACAGAGGCACCCTCTTTGTCAACTTTCTCCATTGTAGCCCACATGTGCGCGGCTGCTTCTGGGTTATAGCATGCTCGGGCCATCATCACTGCTCGTGTCAGATATAATCCTCCTTTACGAGAGTTGGAATGCAAAAGGGATATCAGTACTCAATCCGATATAATCCGCCTCCGACTGTTAGCGCCAGACTGTCAGCGACACCAACTTCGAAAGCAATGAGCCACAACGCAACACTCAACACATACCTCCTGGCTCCTACTTCCCGGCTTCTCAAATGCGAGATCGAGAACGTTTCTGGAGAGCCCTGTGACGCCGACGCCCGAGGCCAGCAACGCGAAGTCCGCCAGTAAGCCGACCAAACGGAGAATGGAGCTCTTAGTCATCTTCTCAGCCATGTGGTGGGCGACGTTATGGGCGATCTCGTGGCCGAGGACGGCGGCGAGACCGTCTTCGTTCCCGCAAATGGGAAGGATTCCCGAAAAGACGAAGACTTTACCTCTGTTTGCCACGGTTTTGCTTAGCGTCCACTTTTCCTCTTCCTAGTTTCCGCTCTTTTCCATTTCGCTTCCATTCTGTCTCTGTTTCTGGTGTTGAACTGACTGGTGGACTCACCCTGGAATCACAAAAGCATTCGGCATCGGATCATCGATGACGTGGACCTTCCAATCGGCATTCGGATAACCTGAAACCGGTATCAACCGGCTCATCACACGGTTCACCATTCGCGATCGGCTGTCCCAGGCGGGCAGAATGTGAGGGCCGTATGCGCGCAAAGCCTCCTGGTAGGCTTTTTCGCCCGCCGCCTCTTCCATTGCCTCGCTGACGAGATTGAAACGGCGACGACCAGAAACCTGGAAGCTTACATGTTAGAATGTCACCTTTCACGCCGTAATTCTGTTGATGCTGGGGACAGCTTACTGGGACAACCTAAAGCTCGGCCCATGATTAGTATGGATTCTGCGCCTTATGGATGATTTCGGCTTCTAGCGCACCTCTGTATTCGCAACAACAAACACGCCAGTGGCGGCAGCTAAACCACCGACCTCGTAATAGAACGTCGGTCGTGCGGCCCATCTTTGCAAGATATTGGGTTTGGGCCCAGCATTCACCTAGGAAACTTGAACTTAGCATTCCACAACACCAACAATCATGATGGTAGCTCTGTCACAGCTAGCCCGTAGCGGATACGACAAGCGTCACATACATAGCGCGGTCTGCCTCTATAGTAGCCCTGGTAGCGAACGTTGCGTGCGGCGCTCGGCGCGCACGTTGGGCGACGGGCAGCAGCCGTTGAGCGGAGGAATCTTGATGCTAGCATGGTTGAGTCAAGGAGAGTGTATGGCTTCGAATTTGCGTGTCAGTCTGCTGCTCATAGTATGTGCAGCATCCGTTAGATGGCAGCGACCGCGGGAGCCTACGCCGCCGGTGGAGGTTGATGTTCGTTGATGCTTGCCGCGCTCATGCATCCATGGGTCCAAAGTCCCGCCAACCCGGCCATCACCAGCTCGTCAGAACGCGATCAGAGCAAAAACGATATGACTGCGTGACTACAGAGCAGTTTTTACACGGAATGATGGAAGCATTGAATCCGAAACTGGCGAATATGTTTGCCTGCCGAGATGAAGGTGCCGTGAATGCACCACTGCACGTGATCACTCCGAGGCCCGAGTCAATTTGGAGTTATGGCAGGGCGCATCTGCAGTGCGGACTTGCTTCAACTTCTCTGGAATGCGAAAGGTGAAACTGCTCCTTCTTCTTTACCTGCTATCTACACTTACTTCGATAACGTAAGACCGGGAGTTCAGTTCAACTGCTTCGACCTGCGAGTGACCGGGCTTAGCTCGCTCTTTGTTCTTAATTCCGACCTCCAAACGCGACTTGGAGCTCCGGCTCTCAACCATCACCAACCTTCACTCCGCCTCCACCACCTTACCCACCACCACCACCATGCCAATACCCGTTATTCCAGGCCTAAAAGCCGAACACGGGCTCGCCGAGCAGTTCCGGTCCGAAGTATCCGTCCTGCTTGGACGCGGCCAGAAGTCCTTCCCCGGCGCGCAACCCGTCTCATTTGCGCGCCGGCACATCCAAGAGCTACAAAAGCGCGACTACTACCTCTGCGAGAAGACGGACGGGATACGGTGCCTGCTGTACTTCACCCAGGACGGGCCGCAGGAGATACACTACCTGATTGACCGCAAGAACGACTACTACTTTGTGCGGAACCTGCACTTCCCGTTGCCAGGCGATGATTACAGCACCTTCCACACGGACACGATTATCGATGGAGAGTTGGTATACGACAAAGAAAAGGATGGATCGCTGCGGATGCGTTTCCTGGTTTTTGACTGCCTGACCCTGGACGGGAAGCTGCAGACGGGGAAGCCATTGGACAAGCGTCTTGCGTACTTCAAGGAGCTGGTGTTCAAGCCGTGGGAGAACCTGTTCAAGCACAAGTTTCCGCAGGAGAGGTCGCATCTGCCGTTTGAGATTGAGTTCAAGGAAATGTCGTTTCCGTACGCGATGAGCTGGATGTTTGATATCAAGCTTAGCCAGCTCAAGCACGGCAATGACGGGCTCATCTTCACGTGTCGAGAGACGCCATACGTGTTTGGCACGGATGAACATATCCTGAAGTGGAAGCCTGCACACGAAAACACCGTCGACTTCAGGCTTAAACTCGGCGACTTCCCCCCGCTGACCGCAAACGGCTCAGGGGAGGCGCAGACGCAGGAGCCAGACTACGACGCCAAGCCCTCCTTCGAGCTCATGGTCTTCCACGGCCGCGGCATTTACAAGCCCTTTGCACCACTTTACGTCACCGACGACGACTGGGAAGCCATGAAGGCGACCAATTCCCAACTGGACGGCCGCATCATCGAGTGCTTTAAGGACCCCGAGCACCGCTGGCGTTTCAAGCGCAGCGACGACGGGAGTCCGCACTTCCGCGACGACAAGACCGAGGCGAACCACATCTCTACGGTTGACAGCGTATTGGAGAGCATTGAGGATGCGGTCTCACAGGAGGATCTGGTCCGTAATGAGGGCCGCATCAGGGATACGTTCAAGAAGCGGCAGGCGGAGCGGGAGGCGCACGAGAGGGAGAAGCGGCGAAAGTGGGAAGAGGAAGAGACGAGGAGGAGGGAGGCGTCGAAGAAGAGGGGATCAGCGGATCCCGAGGGCGCGACGAATGGGATGCATGTGGAGAAGAGGGCTAGACCTGAGTAACAATGATGTCTGTCTTTTCTCGTTGGGGCTGAAAAAGTTGGTGCTGGCGTTTGTGGAGGTTGGGGAGTGTCTTTGGTGGGGAGTTTGGCTCGGATTGATTGATACCCCTTTGGTTTCTACGAGGAAAATGATGGGAACGTTGTCACTAAGGCTTTTCCATGCACGGCAGAATGGTAGTCTTGATGTATGATTCCTGAAGCCTATTTCTATATATGTAATTTTAGCATGCTTCGACTGACACTCCAAAATGCAAACCTCTCAACGCACGCGCCAAGCAATCCCCAGATTTGACTCAGCCCTACCGACATGGAGAGCTCCGCGGATCTAAGATAGTCCGACGACCGGGATCCATCCATCTGTGGATGCATACCTGGAGCGTTCACAAGCTGCCCGTCACCTTCCTCTCCAACTACAAAAGCTCCTCCACCTCCCACCACCGTCACCCGCTCGCTCGCTTCCACCCACCCCCTGAACGCACCTGACCGCAAGCTGTTACGTCGCAAGAATCGCCATCTCACCTTCCACCGCCCACCGCCATCTCCTCAGCAACCCGCAACGCGCTGCTGCCGTCGCTGCTTCTGGCCCCACTACCACAGAACAAAAGGATGCCGGCTTCAGGTAGGACTACGATGCTTTCATTGCTGTTTACGGGACATAACTTCGTTGGATCCCTTGAACGACTCGCATACTGGATACCGGATATATCATCAAGAGCAAACGCGACATACCGGCATCATGTCCAGATCTCGTCTCGGATTCGATACCCGTGCGCGGTGCAGCGGATGCAATACCATCACCAGGACAGAAATACTGCAAGAAGATATCGACATTTGTTACGTTGGCGAATGCAGCAGTCCCCTCGTGCTTGCGCTGGAGCCGTGTCCTGCCCACCTCGATCCTTCCCGCGGCTTCCGGAATTGCTTTCGACATTTCTTCGACTATAAAGAAGTGATCAAGCATTGCTACGTTTCGCACGCGAATTTCTGCCATCTTTGCCACCGGAAGTACGCCAACGTTAACGGCCACCGAAAGCGTATCCACAAATCCATCGAGACGGACGTGCCATCCAAGCTACGCGATGACATCGAGAACAAGCGGTGCCCAGAATCAGCTGCTTGGAGCTGGTAAGAACCACACCCTTCGAAGTCTAACCACGCGATTGTTGTTGACCCCCAAACTTAGGTCCGACTACAAGGCCTGGAAGGATGGACCGTCTGATGAGCCGCCAGTGTCCAAGGAACCGTCCGAATCCCATGCGCCACTCGGACCTGATGCGCTGCCAGGGACTCGAAAACCGGCCGAATCTCATGAGCCATTTGGACCTGATGCGTTGCCAGTGACCAAGGAACTGGCCGAACCCAACGAGCCACTCGGAACTGTTGAGCCGCCAGTGACCAAGGAACCGGCCGAATCCGATGTGCCACTCAAAAACGACGACCCGTCTAAGCCCGAGGAATTTTCCGACACGAGCGCCGATGACTCGCCCTCACGTTGTGTTGAAGTACATGTTGGGCCTCACAACAAGCTAACATATCTTCTCCAGAGACTAGCGGCACGCCGCTTCCGCCGTCGGTGGAACAGGCATATTACCGCAAATGCATCGCCCTAAAGCGTCGACTGAACGAAATCGAAGCCAACAACGAAGCGGCACACGTCCGCAAAGCGCGTCTGGAGCGGGGAATCATGAAGATGCGACTGGAGCGGGCATTCCTGATGGAGCGTCTCGCCGAAAGAATGACGGCCACACAGGATGAATCAGATCGGAGCACAAGCCCTCCGCCAACGGTGGGTAATCCAACTCAGCCCGGCCCGTCCTATATACCCACATACGCAACGCCGGACAGCGCTTTTGACCACCTACGACAGCCGCAGGAGAAGCCCACGCGCAGCAAGCGCGCCAACAACAGCACCACGCGGCAAAAAACCCCTCCGCTCGAGTCCACGGCTTCCGCGCCCTCCCACCACTCCCCCACCTCAAACCAGCAACCATCTCACCTGCCGCCCATGTCACAAATGGCACCATCCGCACACTCAACACCCGATCCCCAACGCCTCGGCTCCGCCAGCGGAGGCGGCGGCGGCGCAGGCGGCCTCTTCAGCTTCAACACAAATGCCCGCCCCGACCTCGCTGCCTCGCCTCTCGCACCCACAAACGGCACCCCCGCAACTCCCTTCAGCGGCTCTCAGCACCCGCCCCTCCGTCCCCTGTCCAGACACGGCATGCCCGCCTTGCAACAACCCCAGTTCGTTGACAACAATGGCTACGACGGCACGCCACGACCGCCATCTAGTTCGCGCAATGGTACCGCTGCTGCGGAAAACGGCTCTTTGGGGGAGCATGCCAGCGAGCGTCGCGCGTACGCTCCAAGCGCAGGCGCGACGGGCGAGATGTTGTCTGCCGGACCGGAAATCAAAACCGATGCTAATGGCGAGAGGAGGATTCAGGGGGATACTGAGATGGCGGATGCGCCGCCGCCGTCGCAGGGGGACGAGCAGCCTGGTGGGCCGCCGGGGTTTGGGGGCGGATTTACGGCTGTGAATCGGTAGGATGAGGAGTGGTGTCGGGCGGGCTTTTGCTGAGGGCATGGAAGTGGAGGTCCATATCGGCCACGGTTGAAATGAAACCCAAAGAAAAAAATTCAGATGGTTTGAGTTGGGCTGAGTTGGCGTGGAGTTTTTTGGGTTGGTCATCTTGGGTTGGGTCGAGGCGGGGATGCCTTTGCGATAACCGGGTTATTCTTTTCTCTTTCCTTCTTTTCCATGGATCAAAATGGGGTCGATGCGTGTGGGGTGGTGTGAGTGGCGATGAAGTATCGTACGGACGTATTCCTAAGATGCTCGCACCCGGATTTTGTAGCGATAGCAATCCTCTTTTCCGATTGAGTCTTCTGCATCCGGTGTTCTGAAATAAGGAAAGTTGATGATAGTGCGGCTACTCGTACGAGTAGCCATATTCGGGGTCTCATAGCTTGAGTTGACGCTAATTGTGACGGAAGTTGAAATACAAAGGCGGGCGAAGCAAGACGGGACTGCGATTTTACATATCGCTAAAGCAGTGGAGTTGATGGCGGGATTCCGGATAGCACGTTGGAGGAGAGGAGTAGATACACCATCTGGTTTGTAGGCGTTGAAGCGAGTCCGCACTGCAGATGGCGGAGAGAGCGGAGTGCTGTATGCACGAACAGAGTCACATGGACCATGGCGTGGTTTGAGATCCGCTTTGCTTTGGACGGAGAACTTGTCATTTTGGGGATCGTCGCTTGTTGTGTTGTCATCCAATGTTTGGGGAGGGCCGTTCAAGACGTACTCCTGTCTACGACACTATCGACCCTACCCCACCTCACCTCTCTCCGTCTAGTATCGACACAAGGGTATCTTGCATGCACGAGACAGATCTGAAAAACGATTGCTCTCATCTGTCATTCCTCCTTCTTCGGTGCCCTTCCCTCTCTTTCACGCTCACCACCTACCACCAAACCCCTACCGTCTCAGAAACCCGCCCCCGACCTTCTTCCTCTCCCCTCCACCAATCCCCGCCATCTTCCCCTTCCCCTTACCCTTCCTCTCCCCCATCAACCACTTCTCCCTCAAATCTCTGCTCCCTTTACTGATCTTGGGCGGCAGCAACTTATTCTGCTGCTCCAGCACCCTAACCGTAACAGGGCCGCGCTTGACATCCTTTGCAGGCTTGACATCATCCAGGAACTTGAGATGTTTGTTCTTCTTCTGATTTTGGTTTTGCGTGGAGGTTGTGACGGTGGGAGGAGGGGTTGGGGGACGGACTGAGGGGGCGGACTCGAGGAGGTCGAGGGGGAGGAGATCGGGGATGGTGTTGAGGTCGTATTTTGGTTTGGCGGGTTGTTGGCGCTCGGTGGTTTTGGTCGAGGGGGTGTCTTTTGGTTGCTGCTGTTTGCGGCGCTTCGAGGCTTCGGCTTGGTCGCGGAGACGGGCGTCGCGTTCTTGGCGTTTGCGTTTGAGGGCGGCTTGTTCTCTGTGGTGGTGTTAGTTTTCTTGTTGATTATGAAGGAGTGGGTTTAGAGAGAGGATGCGACATACTTCTCCTTTGCATTGGCAGCTTCGGCTTCCGCGGCCTCGGCTTGCTGGCGCGCAGTGTTTGCCGACACGGCTTCGGGGGCATCGTCATCGCTCTCGTCATCTTCAACTTCCTGTTGCTCGGTGTCGGCGGTCGATGAGGGTATCTCGTCGGCCAAAGGTGCCGGTTCTGGAACCGCAGGGGGATCCTCGCTGCCGAATCGGATGTGTGTGCTCTTCGCCGTCACAGGCATCGCAGCCGCTGCTTTGGGTGTAGGTTCGTCGTCTCCATCGTTATTCGTCTCCTGGCTCGCGAGCTTCGATTTTGAAGGCGTTGATTTGCTAAGCTTTCCTGTCGACTTTGCCGCGGTGGCGGACTGCGGGGTCGCCTTTACGGCCAAGCCTCGAGTTCCAGTGCGGAGGGTAGTTGCGGGAGTCGCGTAGATAGATTCGGAGCCTTGAGACGCCGGAGTGTCGTAGACGGACTCGGCTTCTGAGGCATTGGCTTCCACTGGGGATTGATGGTCCTTTTCTTTCGTGGCTGAACTGTTGATTACAACCGCGGGACTCGAATCGCGTCTCTTGGCCGGACGACCTCGTCCTTTTTTAGGCATGGGAGTTGCAAGCTCTGGCGAGGCATCCTTTTCCTCGTCTGCGCCTGCATCTGTATTGTGTCCCTCTATTTGTCCGTTGCCCTGCTTATCCGCCCTGGCATCGCTCTCCGTCGACTCGAACTTCGGCTTCTCAACCTTCTCCACAGACCTCCTCTTCTTCGTAGTCCTCGTCGGCGTTGCAACGTTGTCATCCAAGACCCTCTTCAGACCTGAGCGCGTGACCGAGCCGGTGACCTGGGGACTGTTTGTGTCGTTGCCGCGGCGAGTGGTAACCATGTTGAGGGGTTCGTCTTCTTGGTGCAGAGAAGAGGAGGACGGGGAGCGGGAAAGAAAGGCGCGGGCGTTGTGGACGAGGCGTGAAAACATGAGTGTCTTCTGGGTGAAGCTTGCGCGCCACTTTTTTTGCGGGTCTGAACCCATGGCTGAGCTGACGCGGAGAAGCGTTCATCCGGTCTGCCCACAGAGCAGCTACCCGGCCTTTCGTGACAGACCTGGCCAATCTCGTGGTGGCTGTGCGCACTTCAACATCTTCAGCACATGTAGTGCTAAGAAAACCAATGAAAGCTATTATCCCCACTTGTAATGCGGATGCACTTCGATTTCCATGAAGCAGATAGCAGGACTGCTTTTACTTCCTGAAGTACTATCTACAATCATTTTAAAGTCTTAGGAAATCGATTGGAAGACCAACTCGAGCACGTCAATGCATGGTCCTGGCTGCTTCGACGGAGCTGTCGGCATACCAGAATAAGCTCAGATCACGGGCGACCTGATAATCTAAGGCTTGCTTCATAAGAGGTAGAGGCGTAGTCCTGGCATGCTTCGACATTGCAGTCCAGCCACGTTTAACAGTCTATTGATAACGTTATCGCCCTCTTGTCCTCGAAAGCATCCTGCAAGTACTTTGTATCGCGAGGAACGGTGCTGTGTCTTTCTTCTTTCTTCTTTCCATTGTTGTGTAGATAGCTTGGGCGGACTCTTCTATCCTCGTCCAGAAAGGCCAAACATGATCTTCAAACGCCGCCACAGATGCTGATTTGCGTGTAGGAGTTGAAAGAAACGGCTTTGGTAAGAAGCAACTTATGTAACTCTCCGAAAAACTTAGTATCTTCTGGAGAAATAACGTTACCAGAGATAAATCCTAATCAAAGGAACGAGCTCTAAGTTAGTATGCGAGATATCGTCTCAGAGCGCCACAACGTGGTTAAAGCAGATTTTCACTTCGACGTCTCTATGATTTAGGGTGTATCTGCTTCTACTTTTTGATGACCGCTGTCTAGATTTACTTCAAAACATGCTGAGTATTCAGTCCGGGGCGGGCTTCGAGATAGCTCTACATTTCGTTGGTCGGCAGAATGTTCCTGCCAATGATTTGCCCAGATGTTGTAGTAGCTTCCCACGAGGCACCTTTGACCAGCTCGCCTCGATGGGTCGACCCTGCCCAAACGGACCTGGCACTCTTTTCACTCGTGCCTCCGACTGGGTACTTCGAAGCTCAATCCCAAAGATCATCTAGATTTTATCTGCCGAATCGTTAAGGCTCTACCATTCCATTCGCTCATATCACCAATTTAACATATCTTTACCATGAATCCCGAAGCACTGTCTTTCACTTGGAGTCCTGTGTCCACTCCACGACGACAACGGGAACATCAGCGAATTCAGACCGATACGATCGTTGACTATCACCATGAATATCATACCTTGGGACCCTTGTCCAATTACGATCAGCCAAGGGCCCATACTGGCAAAGGCGGCTCAGAGGCGGGTCAAAATCATCCAATACAGTCCGCACATCGACGGCCACCAAGGCCTCCGGGTCCAGGACATGCATCGCGATCTGGTGGCCAAGTCGAGTATTTCCAGAGCTTCGACAGTAGGTGGAACGAGGACCCGTACAATCCAACTATGACCTATACACGCAGAGGGGGCTCGGAGATAGGCCAGAACTCTCCGTCTCAGTCCTTACATCAAACGCCCCCAGGGTTTTCATTTCAAGGATATGCGTCGCCATCTGGTGGTCAAGTCGAGGACTTCCAAAGCTTCCGCAGGTGGAACGAGAATCCATACAACCGCGCGCAGATGTTCCTAAGCTCAGAGCCAGGTCAACATTTTCCGTCCCAGTCTGTATATCAACAGTTCCCAGAAAGTCCGATTCGAGTCCATGCATCGCGATCGGGTGGTCAAGTCGACGAGGTGCAGGACTTTGTCCGCAGGTGGAACGAGAACCCATACAATCGCGTGCAGATGGTCCAAGAATACCATGATCAACATGGGCCTGGCGAAGTTGCACAGCAGGACGAACGAGGATCGGCAAGTTATCATGATAGAGGAAAAGAACCCACGCCACCTCACCTCGGCAACACCGCGGACGGCTCCCGCCTCAATGGCCAGCCAGGTCGGCAAAGAACAGTCTCCCAACCCCCGCATGGAGCTTCCAGCCAAATACCAGAGGGTCCGATCGATGCGTCTGGAAGCCCAAAGGAGAATGACGAAGAAGAGAAACGAAAGTCTCCATTGAGCGCGACTTTGAGTCGATGGCATATGCCAAAACTGGAGTGTAGAACCGCGGAGCAGATGTACAAAGAGACGAGATCTTTTTCAGACAGGGATGACGACTTCTTTCTTCCACCAAACCTGCTGACAAGCCCAGCGGCTGAGACTTGTCAAGAATGCATGGACGCATGGAGGGAATTAGCGGTATATGGTTTGCTGCAGCTGCGTCAGAGGAAAGACTGCAAAAGAGTCGTGCGATGTCAGCCACCAGCGGGGTTCTACGGCTTTATAGCGTCTTCAAACCCCACGACGTGACTCCGATGCGGGGAGGTCGACCGGTAATTCATGGAGGGAGGTACATAAGGAAGGGGAGGGGCGTGAATCATGATTGATGGAGAATGTTCGGGAGAGACAAGGGCCGTGGTGTGTAGACCGAGTCGTTGTTCTTGGTTTCTATTCTTGTCCATAGCCAACAGGCATATGGAATCTTGTCTCAAGCTGCATCCTTCAGGATCCATTGATGAGCTTTGGTGGCATGCAGAAGCCCATGGGTGCCTGAGGCATCACTTCGCTTGGCTTGGATGAAGATGGCAGAGAGCAGGTGAAGCGGCTGGTTGGGGCCATGGCGGCGCGGAAGCGTCTCGTCTCAGGGATCAGCCATGTCTTGCTGGCGATTGGATCTGGCAAGCTGCAGCTATGCAGTCTTGGAGCGATGGTGATGGTCAAGTCTGGACTCGTCGTGGTGGTGGTGGTGTTGAAGGGGAGCGCTGGAGGCTTGTCCACGGTAACGTTGCGGGCTTGTGGATCGGTCCCGCCGGCCTCGCACCGCGCGCATTACATAACCAGACGACCTCCGCGCGCAAATCTCTTTATAAACCTTTACGCCCTGCCCTCGTCGCCACGAACAAGCAATCCCTCCATCGCCAAACGCTGCCCTACCAAGGTTTGCTGCCACGATCAAAACACAGCGTCAAAGCCCCACCGGCCTTTCCACACGCGCTCCAGGAGTCAGTCTCGCCAGCTGCTCCGCTCACGACTTCTGCCTCAGCTTTTCACCCGCCCAAGCAACCCCCAGCGAACCAAGTACACAGCGGCTGTATATGTATTCGCCCCGTGCAAACGCCTTCAGACAGGAACCGCCGCCGAAGCTGCAAAAATTCCGTGACATAGGAAAGCCCAGTAGTGATTACCACTGCACCAACGGCTAGCCCCATCCCAGGAGAACCAGACCGAACTGCAATCTGCCCAACGAACAACGACGCATCTGCCTCTATCGCATGTCTTCGTTGGTCAATACTCGCGTTCAGCAATCTACAGACCATTCTCGATCCCGCCTTTCGCGATAATCTCGCCTTACCAACTTTCCCACCGCAGCCATGGCCAACCTTAACGTTCGTCGCGATGTCACCGACCCCTTCTATCGCTACAAGATGGAGCGCCTGCAGTCCAAGATTGAAGGCAAGGGCAACGGTATCAAGACCGTCATCGTCAACCTGAGCAACGTTGCTCAGCAGCTTGCTCGTCCTCCGTCTTGTAAGATCCCGAAAACCACTGTTGCCCTCGCACCGCTGACTGACCAATCATGCAGACGTCATCAAATACTTTGGTTTCGAGCTTGGTGCTCAGACCAACATCAACCCTACCGATGACCGTTGGATCATCAACGGCGCCCACGAGGCCTCCAAGCTCCAAGACTACCTCGACGGCTTCATCTCCAAATTCGTCCTCTGCAAGAAGTGCAAGAATCCTGAAACGGATGTACACATCAAGGACGGAAACATTACGCTCGACTGCAAGGCTTGCGGCCAGCGCAGTGACGTCGATCCCCGCCTGAAGCTGAGCTCCTTCGTCCTGAAGAACCAGCCGAAGAAGGGCAAGAAGGACAAGTCGACAAAGAAGGCCGAGCGCAAGGCCAAGAAGGAGGCCCAGCAGAACGGTGCCGGTGGTGATGATGACGACGGCTCCAACAGCGGTGGCAATGGCGAAAGCAACTCCGATCACGGCGATGAGAATGGCGATGTCGAGCTTGAGGCTGGCAGCGACGACGAACTCACTCGTCGCATCAACGCTGAGGCCAAGGACCTTGAGGAGGTCGATGCCAAAGAGGTCGAATGGTCTGTCGACACCTCCGAGGAAGCCGTCAAGGCCCGTGCCAAGGACCTTCCAGATGACCTTAAGCGCGCTCTAGTCATCGAAGAAGACAACGAAGATGGTGAAAGCAACGTCTACGATCAGCTTGGCAGCTGGATCGTCAGTACCGCTTCCGAGAAGAACGGCATCACCAACGTCGAAGACATCAAGATTTACCTCAAGGCCAAGGAGCTTGGCATCGAAACCAAGTCCAAGACGCTCGCCGTCCTCGCCCAAACCATCTTCGACACCAACATGGTCAAGCAGATTGATGCCCGCTCCGGCATGCTGAAGAAGATGATCACGTCTGAGAAGCACGAGAAGGCCTTCCTTGGCGGCACTGAGCGCTTCGTCGGCATGGAGAAGCCCGAGCTCATCCCCCAGGTCTCGCCTATCCTCCTCAAGTACTACCAGAACGACCTCGTTTCCGAGGAGACGCTCAAGACTTGGGCTGCCAAGGCCAGCAAGAAGTACGTCGACATCAACACGAGCAAGAAGGTTCGCAAGTCGGCCAAGACGTTTGTCGAGTGGCTCGAGCAGGCTGAGAGCGATGATGACTCGGAGGAGGACTCGGAGGAGGAGTAGATTGCTACTGCAACCGCGTCGTCTAGAAATAGAGGATTGTTGTTGGCTCAATCCTTGTCTTGAGGGGTTCCGTCTTCGAGGTCCAGACTTTACCCGTTTCTGTTGATTGGGACTGTCAATGCGGGATTTGCTTGTACTTCTTTGTTCTTCGGTATGGGCGTGATAGTGTCTATTACTCCACTCCTTTGGGAACCTAGTTCAACTTTCTTCTCTCCATGCTTAATCAGAAAATTGTATCTTGGGTATGATTCTTGCTCTGATTTCGGTGTCTAACGGAACGATGCGCTATAGGTGCTATCTACGAACTATGTACCGTCCGTATGAGATGTCGCTAGTACAGATTGAGATATCCGACAATCAACCGTAGCCGCTGAGGCGCACAAGCGGTGTGATACGATCGCAGCGCCATGATATGTACGCGCTGCGATACCCTGCTGACACAGCAATACCCTGCTGGCACAACAGTAAGCGCCGCGAGTAACACCATCTCAGCTTCATCTCCATCTCCAGAACCTACATACAGCGGTTTCCCGCCGACATTAGGTCTTCCTGCATCCACGCCCTGCTTTATCGACGTGCGCCGCAATGCCGGAAGGACCTGGCTTGACCAGCGAGGCTATAACACGTTCGCCCAACACAAACGCGTCCATATCCAAGCATCGGAGGCTTTCCGATTCCAGGCAAGACTCCATAACTGCCAGCGCACCTGAGACACCAGAAGAACTCGGCGCGACTGATGAGCCTATAACACGTTCGCCCAAGAGGGCTCGCTCAAGCTCATCAAACGCGTCCGTATCCAAGCACCGGAGGCTTTCTGATTCCAGGCAAAGCTCCAAAGCCGCCAGCGCACCTGAGATTCCAGAAGAACGCGGCGCGACTGACAAGGCTGCAACGCCCAAGAAGAGAGGAGCTCGCTCGTCCTCAACCAACGGTTTCGTAGCCGCCAACGCACCTGAGATGCCGGGCGAACCTATCGCGACTGGCGAGGCCGTAACTTGTCCGCCCAAGAGGAATCGCTCGTCCTCGTCGAATGCGTCGGTATCTAAGCGCCGGAGGCTCTCCAGCCCAAAGCGAAGTTCCAGGGCTGCCAGCGCGCCCGGGGCGCATTTAAAAGCGAAGGAGAATGGCTCCAAAGATCAGACATCCAGCACAGGTCCTTACCAGACAGAAAACACCAAAGAAGCTCAGCCAAGCCCTGCGATCGCCCAAGTCCCCGAAGCGGATCCAGAACAAATTGAAGAACTTTGGACTGCGGTTCGAAGCACCATGCCCAGATCGACCATCCAACGACCCACAAAGCGGCACCGCGCAGATGACCTTGACGATAGTGTAACAGCAACTACTTCAACGACTTCAAACGTGAAGAGTCCAGAGTTCCTGGAGTACACACTCAATCCACGTGGAATCAACATCATCAGCGGTGACCAGGATGCGCAACTTCCCGAAGCATTTTTCGGTGAGGCAAAGGCGGCAACACTATCGGACTACGCTCAGCTGGACGGGCTCCAGCATCTCACCATTTGGGTTACTTCGGAACAGCTCGAAGATTTGGTCCAAAATCTTCAATGTTTGACAGACGAAAAACATAACGAAGCGGAGCTAGGAGTGTACATACTTCAAAATCTATTGAAAGAACAACCTCGCAGATCCACAAAATACGAAGAGATTGAAAAGTTGGCGCTTCCGTGTGTTGAGCGAATGCTTCAATATGTGCGCAAGGCAAAGGCAGATGACCCACTGTGGGCCCTTCCCCCAATAGTGCACAAAGAACAACCGGCCAAGGAATGGACTGGGGATCACCGTCCAGATTGCGCGTACTGGCTCTCATTGCGTTTTTACGAAAAAAGCCTCATAATCAGCAGTCGCGTCCTGCTCGCTAACCCTAAACGGGCAACCATTTATCCATATTTCACCATCGAGTTCAAGACCCAGAACGGCGACATCGCTACCGTTGCAAAAACTGCAGAAAATCAACTCGCCGCCGCTAGTGCCATTGCGCTATACAATCGGTTTATTATGCACCAGAAAGCCGTCCGGATCCGTGAAGCTCGCAAAGCCGAGAGCGAAGTCCGCGATGACAGTGGGAATTCAGACTCGTCAGGGGCATTACGACACTTTGGTCTCACCATCCACGGCAACACGTTCAAGTTCTGGGAGATCAAACCCAACCCTTTCACGGCGCACGAGGACAAGGACAAAGACAAGGACAAAGACAAGGACAAAGACAAGGACAAAGACAAGGACAAAGACAAGGACAAAGACAAGGACAAAGACAAGGACAAAGACAAGG
>ML978724.1:89242-102263 GCA_010015785.1 Saccharata proteae CBS 121410
CAAAGACAAGGACAAAGACAAGGACAAAGACAAGGACAAAGACAAGGACAAAGACAAGGACAAAGACAAGGACAAAGACAAGGACAAAGACAAGGGCAAAGACAAGGGCAAAGGCAAGGACAAAGACGAAAACTTTGGCTGGAAAGGCTGCACAATGACGTTGGTTTTCCAAGCTATTAGCCCGGACAACTGGTCCATGGAGATGATTGCTCGGTGGATCAACGAGATACATCACTGGGGAATGGTGACGTATTTCAGTCAATGTGTAGCTGATATCGAGACTGTTACGGGCTGGAAGTTGACTTCGAAGCCCGAGAACCGGCTTACAAAGAGCAGCACTGTAACAGACGGTAATGGAAGCACGACGTTGTAATCCCGGGGCAAGAGTCTATCTGGAAGCGGCTGCACAGCTGCGAGGAGTCGGACCGGACCTCGATCATGTAGTTGGAGGGGAGATGAGGCGTTTGGGAGGCACTTGGCAATTAGTTACTCACCTTAGTCGCTCCTTACCTTTCCATATCTATACTACATTGCTGCGTTCTTCTCCTTCTCCCTTCGCTGCAAACCCCCTAAGCAGCACACTCCTTCTCTACCTGGCGCAACATGAGAGGGCTCCCCCCCCTCCACATGGCGCTCCTACCGTGCAAAGACGGCCCCTTCTATGTATTCTGTAGATAGACAAACACCTAGAAGCCCCGCCCATCTGACGGGGTAGGCCTTCGTAGAGCGCGGCATAAACGCAGCAGCTCCTACGACTATCGTTTTCGGAGGTAGCGATTTCAAAATCGCGTGAAACTACTACTAGACGCGTCCATAGTACCCCATAGGAGGTCTTAGTACCGGAGCCTATCGGCTCCGTGTTGTACTAGTAGGGCATTAGACGGTACGGAGGATTATCGGGTATCGCTTAGACTAGCGTCTACCCCTAAGGGGATATAATATTCTATAGACTAGATACGTAATCCGATTACTATTCGTCGTTAAGTATAACACTCTAGCGCTAGTAGACGTAAAATTAAATTAATTAATTAATTAGTAATTAGTTATCTAGGGAATAACTGTCTTTTAACCTAGCGCGTGCGTATAGCATTTAACTTAGTTACCCGCTACTTAGGTCTACTTGGACATCTCTAAGATGAAGAGGACATTTACCTCTACATACTAGCAGCCATAGTCGACACTGTTCCAATACACTAACAGGTTCATACAGGGCTTGCATCGACATATGTATAGACGTAGTCCTGGCTTGCTTCGACTTGTGGTTCTTAAGAAGCTGGGTATGTGATTTGACTTGACTTGGTGCAGTCGGTCTTTTTGACAGCGACGGGCTTACAGCACAACGTGCTTTGGGGTTTGAGAAGATGATGGATTATCCGACTTCAAGTCTCGACTATATCTAATATATCTGTATTAGGAAAAACATGAGTTCGCCAAAGGAGGAAAAAGGGAAAATGTCGATATCAAAACCATGACAACCACGTAAAGTGCATGAAAGGAACTTGAGCAACCATTAAAGTCGTTGGAAGCCCCCAAAGAGCTCATCCCATGGGCTGTCAACAGGCGGCGTAAGCTCATCCAGTAGCCGGGCGTACTCCGACCTCTCGTGGCTATCTGCCACGCTGACTGACTTCGATTTCTCTATAATATAAGTTAATTCCCTTCTGATTTCTACCAATAGCTTTCCCGAATTACTTTATCGACCCAGCAAGTTGAACTATAGCTTGTTTCGAGGTAGGGAGAGACGTAGTTCAGACTTACTTCAAGAACCCTTAATAAACATCAGAACCCCGGGTTCTCTCAGCGCCGCCGGTGGTGTCTTGAGGCTCAGTGGCCATGGCCGCAGCGTCAGACGCTGGTCCTGAGGGATTGTCTTTTATATCCTCGCCATTAATTGTCTCGATGTCGGCTACGCATTGCCTGAAATAACTCGTCAGGGCCCAGTGATGAGTTTCATTAATCCAGCGCCCGATTCTCTCCACATCGTTTTTTTCAAGAGTCGAGAGAAATGCCAGCCTCTTCATCGTGCAGCCTCTCCACTCCAAAATCCCCTCCTTGATTTCGGTTTTGGGATATAGCTCCCAGAAAGTGCATTTGTCGCCACACATTGTCAGTCCAAAGTGACGCAGTGACTCCGGCACCTTGGTGGTCCTAACGTGGACCGTGGATCGTGTCCGGGAAGCGTCTTGGAATAGCAGGAATCGGTTGTATAGTGCAACGGAGCCCGCAATAGCAAGCTGTAGCTCGGCCTTCTCTTGATCACTCCGAACCCCACGGTTCTTGTATTCAACAGTAAGGTACGGACACACGAGGGATGACCCATTGAAAGGGCTGTAGATGGAGAATGGAATTCCCTTTTCAAAGCTTTTCAGCCGGAGCGAGATCCAGTAGGAGCAGTCTGCACGATTATTCGCTGTCCACTCGGTCTCGCCTAGTGCAGGTTGCGATTCATCGACTCTGGGTGGAACTAGCCACGTTCCTTCAACTTCCTTGAGTGCGAACTCCAGTATCCGCTCTGCGCATGGAGGGCCTTGCTCCTGGTCAAGCTCTTCATAGTGTCTATCAATGAAAGACGGGGCTTTCAAAAGGTGATCCTCAGCGAAAGATGCATATTGTCGTTCACATGAGGCCCGAACTTGCATGGTGTGGTATGCGTCCTTTATATCATTGGGGTTCGGCAACGTTGCCCAGATGTCAAGATGCTTCGCTAGTCGAGGATAGTCTGACAGCTTCTTCGCCCCTGACCATGATTCACGGAAAGCGTCTTCCGCGATCATTTGTCTCGAGCGGTTGGTATTGTCGATGTGGATCCCGCGTGAATTGAGTACCATTTTCCGGAAGAGAGCGTTCCTGACCGTGTATGTGCTCGTTCCTGACATTGATGACTTCTGTCCCGATGTTGGCAGCGTTGATGCATCGCCAGCAGATGGGCGTTTCTTTGGGACAAGAGACGGGGCAGACATACTGCCTGGTTCTTCGGGTCGGGACATGCTGCGTCGTACTTCTGCCCAAAGCTCTTCTATCTGATCCGGGTCCGCCTCAGGGACTTCTGCGACTGCTTGCTTCGATGGATGCACTTTGATGTCTTTTGTCTGCTCGTTCTCTGAGCCATTCGCCCTCATTCTTATAGATTTTTTAGGCCCCGCAGCTGGAGAAGCGCCTTCCCTGGGACTGGAAGACCTTCGGCGCTTAAAGATGGCAGTGTCAGATTGGGCCGAGCGAACCTTCCTCTTCCTCGGCGGTAATGGAGGTGGGCCAGCAGGGCCAATCCCTATTGATGCTATCATGACATGAGGATAGAATGATGCCACGCAGTCGGAGGATGTTTGTGAGTTGGAAAGCTAATGAGGTGTTATGGTGCGCAGTCGTCCAGGTCAAGCTATCGGGGCAAACAAGGGCCGATGTGGCTGGATTGCGCGGTCAAAGTAAGCCGAACTACATCTGTTCATGCATAGATACAAGCCCTTTGTTGACTTTTGGTCTTTTGACGTAACGTTAGTGTAGACTGTGGTTGTTGAATATAGACGTATCTATGCTCTCAAGCCTAGAGATGTGGAAGTAGACCTGTGTAGCAGGTAATTGAGATCGCGGTCTGGTTACTATGAGAGTCGTGACAAAGGTTGCGGCTGGGCAGAGGGCGAATCGCGTGCGGGCCTCTAGGTCGAGATGATGAGCCTGTTGTGGATTGATCATGGAGCGAGAGGTCGTGCGTGGTGCAGGTGCCGACATTGACCCCGCCGCAGACCAACATCAGAATTGACTAAGCAAGCCCCGTGACTACCTACTACACTCCAGGTCATTGTGTCCAACATACACTCTGACGTAGGCAACAGACAGAACATTGCCGAACCAATGCATCTCTCAAACTCTGAAATAGTAGCAGGGCAGCATGGACGATTTCGTAGACCATCATCGGATAGCAGGTTCATTATCGAGTCTCGAGTTGCCTACGATATCATACATGCCACCGTCGACAGCGGTACCAGTAGTGCCACATCCCATCCCAGGCTGTCGACTTCACCCGTCATACGCACAGCACCGGCGCCCGATCAAACACTTTCGTTCATCCATCGCACGAACACTTACTGCTCACCCGTAGCAGCCATGGCGTTGATATTCTGGGTCTCGGCTTTCGCTTCCTCCCACGACGCCTGGTTGCGCTTTGCCCAGTCGATGTGGGCTTTCGCGAAAGCGATCTGAATGTGTTGGTCAGGAAAATATGCAATAACAGAGTGAAGCAATCCTCAAACTAGACGAGTGAAAGGAGATGAAGAGAGAATGACATACCATATACCTCTTCAAATCCTCCTCTTTCTCCTGCTGAAAGCGCTTCAAATCCTTCAACACCCCAACACTCGCGTCCTTGACATCCTTGTCCGCGACTTCAAGCGCTTGCTCCAGCTGTATCACCAAATCATTAGCACACATCCCCACCAGCAGAATACCTCAGAAGTCCTCACCTGCACCAAACTCTCCCTCGTCTTCCCAATCTGATCCCTCCGCGTCCTCTCCGGATCAACATCCACAATACCATGAATAGCATGATTTAACCGCCCAAAAATCTTATTCGTCACAAAATTCCCACTCGGGCTTTTCTTGTGCGTCGGCGAGACCGGCTCCGCAGCGCCGCTCTGAGGCTCACCCTGTCCCGCTGACGGCGGCGGAATCTCGCCGTGCGTGGGCGGGAAGTCCGAGTCGATGGAAGCGGTGTCGTCCTCGCGGCGCTGGCGTTCGGAACTGCTGCGCGCGGAAGCCGAGGACGTGGATCTACGGGGTGGACTTGCGGTGGAGCTGTTGTTGAGGTATTGTTCGATGCGCTTTGCCTCCATTTCGCTGCGCTCGAGGGAGTCGAGCAGCGTCTTCTTCTTTTCGAGCTCGTCCTTTGTCATCTCTTCTTGCACGCGCTTGAGAATGCGGTAGCGGAGTACATTCCGTACCACGCCTGCAAACTGCGCGCTTTCGCGCATCGGCTCGGCAAAGTCGGCGCTGAGGTTGGAGGATAGCTCGGCTGTTGAGATGTATGTGGAGTCCACGGCTTGGCCCATCTTTTCGATGGCTTGTGACAGGACTTGAGATTGCTCGTTTAACGCGAAGGCGTTGAAGCGGGCGCCAAGCTCGGCCATGTCGTCGCCCCAGGAATTCAGATGTGACAGTAGCCGGCGGTTCACTTTCTCCATGCTGCCCTGCAGTAGTGTCTCCAGCTCCTTGGACGAGTTCTCGAAGTTGACAAAGTAGGGGTCAAGCTCTTCCTCAGACAGGTTCTGTGCGAGTGGTGGGAAGCGGCCGAAGACCTGCGGCCCGGGTATCGTATGTGCGGCAGTAGAAGGCTGAGAAGCGTGGATAGTTGGTGATGTCGGGGTTCCGGTTGACGAACTGCCGCTGGTTGAGCGGAGTTTCGCATTCTGTGATGGGACGGGGAGGAAGTTGTGGCCAGCGGTGGGGTGTGCTGCGTCAAGAGGCGGCGCTTTGAGGATGTTTGAAGGCAAGTCTTTGACGGGAGGAGAATTCAAAACCTCACTCTACATGCGGTCCAAGTCAGCATGAGTCTTAGCTCCTTACGAAACAGTAACAATAGAATGGCTTACCCAGCTAGCATTGGGGTCAAGGAACCTCGACCAGACGCCATCATCGCGGACTTCCTGCATGCGCCGGCAGCGATTGAGAAAGACTGCTAACATCCTTTTCCGCAACTCGATAATACCCGCATCCTCCTTCGCCTTCATAGGTTTCGCGACATAGTCCGCCGTCGTATGTTTCTCTGGGATCGGAGGTATTATCAACGTCGGATGCAGGCTGACGAGCGTTTGGCGGAGCGATGCGAACTCGGAATATCGGCGCCGGACTTCGAGATCCTACAAGCAGCTTAGCAAACGCGGTTCGGTATACCACGCGGTGGTTGAGTGGTACCCCAGTCCTTATCGTATATGCGATGTACTTCCCTCCGCTCTCCACATTCTTGCCAGCGTAAGTGATGAGGATCGGCAGATCTGGGTTTTCGTAGAGTATCTGTTCAACGCGGGTCACGTATCCGCCTTTCTTGGGCTCGACGTGCTGCGTTTCTGGCTCGTTTTCATTGTAGTCCACGCTGCTCATGCTTCTCCGCTGGGATAGGAACTCGGGCGACTCGTCTGGAGGGGAGGACGCTTCGGAGGGCGGAGTCATGGGCCGGACTGCATTGACTGTTAGTCTTGCTGCGGCCGCGTCGCATCGTGTCTGGACGACATACAGCCGGGCGAGCTTGCGTTGTGGGGGTTGGTCATGGACGAGTCCTGGCGCTCAAAGGACCCATACGGGTTGTTGTCCTCGTCGTCCCACATGATGGTCTCTTACACGCGATAGGGATAGTGGGGCTTGACGGGTGGTATAGCGATGGACGGTGGTGTTTGTCAGGGAATAATGGTCGGGGTTGGCGGTGATGTGCTGGGGCTGTAGTGGTGGGTGGTGGTTGGTTGTATGTCGATCCGGGCGTAGCTTGAGTCCCGCCTTTGGCCGGTGATGCGCGTCCAAGCGAGCTCGGAGTGACGTCTAACACGTCGCGGAGAACCCAACTCAACACCACGCCAAGCCTCTGTATACACCACCATCGTGTCACTTGAGATGATCGCCGCCAGGGTGCTGGATATTCGGCTCCTAATCAGTAATCTGATATCACGTTTAATATTATATATATAGACCGCCGGAACGTTACTTCTTAACGTTCTTCTAACGTCCTTAAGACTTAGGAGGAGTATATAGATATTACTAGATAGATACGTAGATAAAAACTACTTAATTATATTCTTGCTCCTATCCTATTTAGGTCTAGCGTAACCTCGGTAATATTATTTATCTACCTCTACTCGTACGTCCCTCTTACGAGTAATAGTTATAAGCCCGGAATCGTATAACCGCCTCTAGCTATACCCCTCCTCCCTCCTCGAGTATACTACGGTCTTCTTCCTACTAGAACCCTAGTACTATACCCGAAAAGCCTTACCCCTATATACGAGTAACCGAAAGCCTTACCCCCGTATACGAGTAACCGAATAATTAATAAAAGCCTCGCCTCCATACGCGAGCCGCCTTTCTATCCGAAACCTTATATCCCGCTTATAAGCTATCTAAATACCTCGAAGCCTTTACTATAGGCTACCCGAAACACCCGATTCTCGAAACTTCGGACTAATAGGATAATATCACGGCGGAGAGGATCCCTAACCACTAAACGAGCAGGTAGGGTAGGACAGAGTAAAGGATAAGATTAATGACGAGGTTCTAGCTGGCCAGAACCTCGTAGGAGGCTGCGCGCGCAAGAAAGCTGTATGCTACGCGCATAGACTACCTCGGCTAGCAGATAATCTAATCTAATCTTTACCTAACTCGTTCGCTACAACGCCTACAGCGTCTACAGCGTCCTTGCCTAACTCGCTCGCAACGTCTGCATTAGTGTCACCCCGTAACACTACCCCCCCTCTAAGGCGGCGTTTAGCCGCTATTTCGTCTAGTACTAGCTCGTTTGGATACTTTTCGTAGTATTCGTTAACTAAAGCGCGTGAGTTATCTAGGTAGTCGATTAGCTCCCAATTAGCACGATTATAGCCTACCTATTATACTTTGTATTCGAATCGCTTTTTGCTTTTATTGTACCGCGATCCAACTATCTTTTCCACTACGTACTCCTCTTCTCCATCTATGACGATAGGAGGAGGTGGAGGCTATCGTTAACCTAGTAGTAGATCTATACCTACTAGACGGAGAAGTAAAGTATAGAAGACCGGATGGATTTTCATTGTTAGTAGGAGGTCTAGACGATACGCTTACGGCGAGATCTCAGCCAGGATCTTAAAGCGGCCGAGTTTTTTCCAATCTAGCTTCTTTAAGGCACGTTCCGTCTAAATATTCGAGGTAAGTAGGAACACTTCGTCTCCTACTTTATACCGTAGTGCTAGAGCACGGTTCCGATTTACTTATTTAGTATAGATTTACTACGCGTACGTTATATGTTCGCCGAGGTACTCGTCGATTACTTCTATCTAGTATACAAAATCGTCTAAAAGTCGTAATTAAGCTCGACCGTTAGGAGTCGAAGCCTCTATAGCGAGCACCTCTAGAGGAGATACCGTGAATCGTGGATTAAATCCGTAATTTGCTGCAAAAGGCGAAAGGTTAGTAGTAGCTAAATCGAGCTAATTTACTACAAATTCCGCTATAGGTAGCTATTCTACCCAATTATCTTGTCGGTAGTTAACGTAGTTTCGTAAGTATTACTCCATAACACTATTAAAACGCTCAGTTTGCCCATCCGTCTCAGGGTAGTATGCTGTGGATAGTTTTAGCGCAATACTAAGGCGCTAACAAAGGTAGGACCAAAATTCTAACACAAATTAGGTTCCTCTATCACTAATAATCGTATCGGGTAGTCTATGTAGTTTAAAAACGTTAGTAAAGAAGAGTCTCGCTAGTACTATAGCTAAGGTTATCGTGCGGTAAGGTATTAAATACCTCATCTTTGACAATCGATTAGTAACTACTAGGACTACGTTAAACCCGTTACTTTCTAGGAGTTCCCCCACGAAATCCATAGCTATATCTTTCCATCTATACTCTAGAGCGGGGATTATTTTGATTTGGCCATGGTATTTGTCTCGAGACGCCTTAGCACGCTAGCATACGTCGCAATTTCGTACATATTTTGCAATTGTCTAGTATAGGCCTATCCAGTAGTAATCCCGCAAGAGGGATAACGTAGTTTTCTCTCTACCTAGGTGGCCCGCAAGTAGATCGTCGTGGTAACGTTTGATTAAAAAGAGACGGAGCTAGTCGTGATCTAGGACGAAAAGGTGTTTTCCGAAGAATAGACGGTTGTTCTAAACTAAGTAATCCGCAAGCGATATCTCTTTTGAACGTTAAGCTCCTAACTAGACAAGGCGGATGTATTCTTTTGCTTTTTCATCCGACTTATATGCTTAGTCAAAGAGACTCTGCAATTCTCGATCATTAGGTACTAATTCGTCGGCTAATTCGTCGGCTAATTCGTCGGGTATAAGTGTTATAGGGGCGAGCTAAATGTTTAAGAGCTCGAAGTAATAAGGTTTTAGTAGCACCTAATTTTAATAGGCGATGCGTTCATCGACTTTACCCCCCCCTTCTATAGGTAGATCTCCTAATCGTCGTATAAGACTATTAGGTTTTACGCCTAAGCGACCTAGGCGGTAGGTAATTTTAAAGTTAAAACGTAAGAGGAAGATACTCTAGCGCATTTAACGTCTTGTAAGTTACTTTATAGTAGTAAAATACTCGAGGTTCTTATAATCTGTAATAACTTTGATTAGAAAGGCGGTTCCTTTAAGCTTAGCTCGCTATTCTTCGAAGCATCGAATAATTACTAAAAGCTCTTTATCGTAGATTTCGTAGTTACATTCTTCTTTTGAATACTTCTTTGAAAAGAATGCTACAGGTCGTAGGACGTTAGAATTATCGCGCTAAGAGAGTACTCCAGCACTCACGTAATCGGACGTATCCGTCTCAAGTTCAACCTCTCTATCTGGATCAAAATGCGCGAGTATTGTTTCTTCATTGAATTAGTCGCGTAAGGTGTCGAATACTTACTAGTAATCCGGGGACTAACACCAAGGTGTATCTTTTCGGGTAAGACGGGTTAATAGGGCAGTAATTTCGCTGAAATCTTAAATAAAGCGACGGTAGAAATTCGTAAATCCTAGGAAGCTTTATATATCTTTAACGTTCGTAGGAGGTTTCCATTCTTTGATGGCTAAGACTTTTGCAGGATCCATGTGGATACCTCTTGTTAATATCACCAAACCTAAATATTTAACCTCTATAGTGTGGAATTCGCTTTTATCAATATCTGCTTGCAAGCCTACTTCTCGCAGCTTTTAGAGGACTGCGACGATATATTCCTTGTGTTATTCTATGTTATCCGAATAGATAAGGATATCGTCGACGTAGGCGGTATAGAAAACATTAAGGTATAGGCGTAAAACGTCGTTGATGTAGTGTTAGAATAATCCAGGTGCATTACATAAGCTAAAGTTCATCACTAAGGATTCGAACAAGCCGTACCGAGTACGGAACGCTGTCTTCCATTCTTCTCCTTCTTTCATGCGGAGTTTATTGAAAGCGGTAATGATATCGATCTTGGAGAAGATCTTAGCTTTACTAAGACGGTCGAGGGTTTCGCGGATTAAGGGCAGGGGATAGCGGTTCTTGATAGTGATAGCGTTTAGACCGCGGTAATCCATACAAAAACGTAGGCCACCACCTAGCTTCTTAACGAAAAGAACAGGTGTAGTAGCTAGAGAACTACTTACTCGGATAAACCCTTTAGATAGATTCTCTTCTAGGTACTTCTTTAAAACTTATAGCTCGTCTTAGCTTATACTATAGAGGGGTCCAAACGGGGGTTATTTGCCTAGTTCTAGTGGGATGGAGTAGTCATAGGTTCTATACGGCGGTAGTTTATTAGATTCTTAACGGGAAAAGACATCTAGAAACTCGTAGTACTCGGTAGGTAGCTTAGTAGCGGGATCCGTTTTCGGCTTAATAGACAACGCTTTCTCGATATCGCGCAGAGATACAGCGAATACTTGAATGTCTTATTGTTTTTTCAAATGGCGCGAGAACGGTACAAGGGACATTACTAATAAGGTCGGAGGTAGTTCAGATAGAACGTTCTAAACGATCGAGGACGCTTCAGATAGTTTAGATAGAACGTTCTGAACGATCGAGGACGCTTCGGACGCGGTACGTGGGTCGACAGCTAGAACTAAAGCAATAGGAGTGCCATTAGTACAGTTTCTAGCGCAGTACTCGGCGAATTGCAACGAGTTATTCTACCAGTTAAACTATACCTGATGACGCCTCATCCATAGGAGGCCAAGGACAACAGAATATCCACCTAGCGAGGTAACGTAGAAGGCAACGTTCTTCTCGAAGTAGTTACTAATAGACAGGGATATAAAAACACGGTGGGTAATAGTACCTAAGGATATCGAGCGTCCATCGACAACTCGAATCTCCTAGGGGTACTTCAAAGGGATTATAGAAAGCTTATATTTATACGCAAAGGTAATATTAATAAAGGCAAAACTAGTAGTACCGCTATTAATAAGTAGCTCTATATTAATAAGGCTACCTAGGGTATAAGGTAGAACAAAGTGCTAGTTATGAGAAGTAGTGCTAAAGGCAGAAACAGAGACTAATATCGCCGAAGGGGACTCCTAGCCGCGACGCTAGGCAGGAGTACTTAGTTTCCCTAGTTATAAGGAGCGGCAGGAGCCGCAGGCGCAGGTATAGGCGTAGGCGCAGGGCTAGCCATAAACGTGGAGGCCGAGATACGCGTACCGCGTTTAGGACAGTTACTAGAGATATGGCCTAGGCCGGCGCAGTATAGGCAAAGGCGGTTATCGAGCCTGTGCTTGCGCTCGGTAGGCGTTAGAGGTCCACGTCGTCCCGCAGACAAGTCCATAGCATTAGGGTTAGCCGGGGTAACAGTAGGAGACGGAGGTAGCGGCACGACGGCAGCTATAGCCGCAGGAACGGCTCTAGGCCCAGGAGCAGAGGTTCGGGGCTTATAGTTATAGCGCATAATGTCCTTAAGGGTGCGCTACTTAGCGTCGAGCTTTAAGAGTAAGTTAACAAAGTCGTCTAACTTATCCGGGATATCGTAGTTAACGAGCAAGGTTTAAAGCTCGTGAGAGACGTTGCCCTAAAGGATAGCTATAAGCGCGTCGTCGCCGAAGCTAGTTTCTCCTTATAGGCGGCGGAAATCAGCGATAAAGTCGCTAAATTCTCGGTTCTTCATCTTTAGCCTATAGATCTCGCGAACGGCATTAGCTTTACGCTAAGGATCCTTAAAGGCTTAGTCCAGGAGCGACTATAGTTCGTCTATAGTCTTGAAGGTAGGAACGCTATTCTCGATCCTAGGAGAGATCTACTTGAAACTAGCTAGACCTAGTTTGTTAATCACGTATCCCAGCTTAGTATACTTAGTAGCGTAGTACTTTTACTCAAGTATGAACTTTATCTAGACAAGATTCTTGAATCCCATGTAACCCTCCTTTATACCATCAAAGGGTTTAATCTTGATCTTTTCGCGGCCCTTATCTAGATCGTTGTCGGAGGCAGTAACAGCAGCTACCACGGCACTACCCCGGTTAATAGTATCCTACAGGACGTAGGTAGCCGTCTCTAGATCCCTGACACGGAGAGCGCCTTCCATGATCTCCGTATTCTTCTACTTAAGAAGGTAGGAATCGTCATTAGCTTTATCGTACAGCGAGCTGATCCAAGCAAACATCTAAGCTAGGTTATTCGTGATGGCTATTCCAAGCTCTACGACGTTAGTGAACGGCTGAGGCGGTTCCATGATCGTAGGATAGCGAGGGCGCACGTAGTTCTATCCGTTATCCCCCATCGGTTACTCGTTACCCTCCATTGTTTAGCCGGTTGCTCGGTTACAGACTGTAGACAAGGGTCCCGATGGACGGTCGCAGAATCGGTGGCAGATCGTGGTGGATTGTAGTGGATCGTGGGCAAGGGTTCTAGTGGACGGTCGCACCAGATCGGGAAGATCGTCTGCGAGCCAACTCTAGCCCGTGTACGATCGGATTTAAGGAGCTAGAACCTACTGTCACGGCGGAGAGGATCCCTAACCACTGAACGAGCAGGCAGGGCAGGACAGAGCAAAGGATGAGATTGATGACGAGGTTCTGGCTGGCCAGAACCTCGTGGGAGGCTGCGCGCGCAAGAAAGCTATATGCTGCGCGCACGGACTACCTCGGCTAGCAGATAATCTAATCTAATCTTTACCTAACTCGTTTACTGCAACGCCTACAGCGTCTACAGCGTCCTTGCCTGACTCGCTCGTAACGTCTACATCAGTATCACCCCGTGACAGATAACTAGTACCGGTAGCTTAAGGAATAACTCGAAACCCTTAAGCTCTTTTCCTACGTTACTTATCCGTTTCTCGACGAACCTAAGCCTCCTAAGACGATCCTACTCTCTCGAATCGAGGAGCGAT